>MJUT01060636.1:109138-133258 GCA_002080005.1 Gigantidas platifrons | reverse complement strand
ATACGTATTTGGAGTGTCTTTCATATTTAACACTTCATACATCTTTGTAGAACTATAAAACATTGATATATATTATAAAATATACAGACACATAGTCCGGTGATCAAATGTCTCTAAATGTACATTTTCTAACCTACTAACGATAACTAAATTGAAAGAAAAGGCTTAAACGATAATTCATATACATAGACCAACTTTTAAATAATCTTAATGTATAACCTGATTTAAGTCGCCACATTTGATATATCAGAATCGCGATAAACTAATACGAATTTTCAAAAGTGTACTCGGATCCCTTAAATCGAAGAAGGACAAACAATAAAATGGCCAAAAGAAGTAAGGTCAAAGGGACAAACAATGATCTACAAAACACCACACAGCAAACTAATTATTAATCACACAAACCCCACATTTTCTACATTGTCAAAGTGTTGTTTTAAATACATAATAAACGTCACATAAACAGAAATCGGAAACAACTATAATGTAATTATCTAAGGCAATGCATACAAAAATATATTTATTTCTACAATAAAATATCATTACAACATATATGTTCTTGGTAAGAAAAAGCTATGTTTGTATTACATTGTATATAATAAATCGTGTTTTAATTTAAGAAGGGTTTGAAGATACCAAATGGGTAATCAAAATGTGTATATCGTAAAATTAGCCTTGTGTTATAATACAATAATATCTTTAGATACTCACGGAGTTTCTACTTTCTTGTTCCTTGGATCTGAAAATTAAAAGGTAAAGAGAAGCACGAATTTGTTACAAAACGTAAAAGCAAACATGATTTTGTAAAATTGTAAGAAACTCCATTTGTCCATCTAATCTCTTTGATAAGACAGAAAACAATTCAGTAGATAATTAATCCTTTACTCTCAAGATTCGGATTCCTGGCAAGACAAATATAAATATGAATTCATTACCACGAAAATACAGGTTCTGGTTTGTTACAAATATGCCATGTAGTGAGTGTGACCACAGTGTTTTGATCATAGCTTATTGCTTTCATATATTGCATTTACATAACTTAAGAACACATTCATTTACTCAAAAATATCTGATATTGTCGACCTTTAAATACTATGTTACCTACAAGTGTTACATAACGGCAGATGTAGAATTTATTTCTTACATTTCTTTCTCTGGTTGCTCGTAGCCCCTTCTATGTATTCGTACGTATCATTGGTTGTTGGATTATCAGCAGCTGTTACCTCGTTCCTATCAGATGTAACATATTTTTTTGAAATGACAATGATGATAATACCTTAAATATTGATACGATATATATTGTACTTTATATAAGACAGTAAGCGATATCAACGTACTTATGTTGCTTGTACCATTCTTAAGACAATTGCATTAGGTCATTTAGGCTGACGGGACAGAGATTGGTTTATTCTATACGGAAGAAAGGACATTGTCTCTGTAACAGATTAATATGACGGAAACGTTGAACTAATAAGTGTGATCGCTACTTCATTTTATCATCAATACAATTTAAACTTCGTGCAATAAGAAAAACAATGAAACAGCATTTTTGTTTATATCTAATGTTTTATATATTACCTGATTCCTTCGTGTTAAGTTGTAAATATTATTATTGTATCTAAGAACCAGACGTCCCCATGGCCAGTTCTAAGACGCAATACAATATCAATACAATCAGCATACACATACAAATACAGGTTTAAGAACGACACAAATTCGTCATCACAGAACTCTGTATCAATTGTTAGTGGGGATTAATATTTTTCCTCGTTAGGATTTTAATACTGCTCTGCTCTGTCTAGTAATAATGTTAATGCAAACAGTTTATAAAGCTTCAATCATTCTATTTGAGTAATAAACATGACACGGAACTTTTTTTGTGATATATAGTCATTGACACTATAGAACGTTTGCTACTGTTGGCAACTCCCATGACTCATTGGCCAGAGCTGTTCAAAGCTGCCCTATAGCCATATTGTGGATAAAGGTTTCCTCTAGATCGGAGGGGGGGCTACTCTCATGTTATTTTAGAGATAGCAGAGTTCTGGACCATGGGTGTGTAATGTGTTCAGAAAATGTCATACTCCTTGATCGTTAATGAGCTCTTTTGTAGATTTTGAAAAATAGTATCCGTGTTGTTGCCGTTGGGAAAGCTCTATGTGTTTTTAGATATCGTTTAACTTGTTTCAGTTTGTATATTGAGGAAAGTGTTACAAATGTACCTTGTTTGACATTGTAGGATAACCACAATATAGCATGCTTACATGTTTCTCAGCACGGAACAGATGAGAAATCAACGGTAAACATCACATTTGTACCTAAATATTATACAAATATGTTGTATTCAGAGACAGAATAAGTATGTATTGTATATTTGTGTATGTATTACCTGTTCGATGGTTTTTCATCTCTTCCATCTGACAAACCTGAAATATAAAATGAAAATCTAAAATTTGCTATTAATGCTGAATTCTTTACATTGCATATAATGCGTCATTTTAGGGGATTATAGTGCTTATATATGGCCATTAAAACACCGATCAGATATGTTGTTCCTTTGCAAGTAGTAACAAGTATTAACAGTTGGTCCTTTTGACATGTTTTATTTATGTTATTAGTATTTATTTACGCATACTGCTGTCCATCGCTATTTCAATATCACATGCTACTCTTGTCATCTACCAGTATCCCGATGTGTGTCACTAGTTGAGCAGCGACTGATTACCCCTACGGGGAGCTTGTGTTCGCCTCTGGTTTTTGTAGGCTCTTGTTGCTCAATCTTTAGTTTTCTGTGTATAGTTGTGTCGATTAATGCAGGTATTTTTGTCCATTGTATGGCCATTGTATTGCCTGTTCTTTGGTATCTTCGAACGTTTATTATTTAGTAACCTTACACTTCCCTGTCTATAAATCTCTGATAATTAAAACATTGACAGTTGGACATGATATTACTACCTAGATGTATGCTGGATAACATGATAGTATCACTCATCATAAGGTTCATACATAACTTGTACCTATTCATCCCAACAAGCGATTGCATATCTTACCTTTCTTTCTCCTGTAGAATATGATCCCTAAAGTGATCACAAAGATAATTAATACACCAACAACCCCTCCAATAACACCTCCATACAGACCGCTTGATGAAGATTCCCGATTTGCTGAAATTATACCAAAATTGTGTATAGACATCAACAAATAATCACTGGTAAATGAGGATATATTAGAGAGTGCTGAGAAACCAACGGACATGTACAACAGATGTACACTATAGATGTCTAAGGTGGTAAGAACATAGTACTCATATTACATTATACAATTAATGACTTTGGATGAGTTTAATACCACGATTTATCAACCCCAGAGATCTGATTATCACCGAGGCCATCGGCCGAGATGATAATCAGATCTCTCGGGTTGATAAATCGTTGTAGTAACTGAAAGTCATCAATTGTTTTATTATATTAGTAAATCCGAATTTAGTGATATTTTGGGTTTTTTTCACTAATGGTTATCACACAAAAAATATGAGGTTCACCTAGGTATTACTTGAGCGAGCCTCTTATCCACCTGTGACTTTCACCGGAAGATGAATAAAATTCAAAACAAACAAATGTCGCAAAAAGGAAAACAATGTGGGGTAGACATAAAACAAGAAGATGTATTACAAGCTGTTGTTAGGAAAACTCTGATTGGATAGCAAAATCGCTTCTTTAAATATCGACCAATCAGAGAATACATTTTCAAAATAAGCAACCTGGACTTTCCTTCCCTGTTACTATATTTGGGTACACGCTACAGTGTTCAAAAATAATGTTAACCTCGCGTGCACTTTTGAGCGGTGATCATCACATTTTGAAATGGAGAGTGAAGTAGTGCTTTGTCCAATCAGAATCTAGGATATGTATAGTCATATAATAACAGACATTGTCTGGCTTTACGGCCACCAACATACATCTATCAAATATTTACGTTACATAAGGTGGCAGCAACACAGCCCTCATACAACATTAGTTATTACCTTTGTCTATCTCATTATTGTCTTTGAATTGCTTTTTGATATTTTAGATGCAGAATTGATCTATTTCGTACCTGATGGAAATACATCAATTAAAAGAAAATGATTTAGTTGCATAATCAGTATTGGTTGCTTGTATAGTCAAAAGATGTTATTTTAAAACCCGTGTTTGTACTGTTATTAGCAGTTACTTATGCATTGATGATAATGTGCATTGCATTTAAAGAACGCTTCTGCTGCTTTTGTTGTTGGGACGGATTGGTTTTATCGACAGTGATTTTGTTTGTATGGTAGGAAGTGTAAGTTTCTAATATACTTGTTGTAAGATTTGCGAAGGATGGGGGTGAATACCACAGTGATGTATTACACTTTGAAGAACATCTATAACACATGATCAAACTGAAATATAGTTGAAAGTGTCATTAAACACCATAATCCGAAACCCACTAACCTTACAATTTTAAGATCATCCATAATACACATAGTTGTTATATCCGTTTTAAGGTTTTAATTTAAGACAGGAAGTACCTCTAAATGTGTATGCTCTTTACAGTAACAATTATACACAGTCAACATTATAAGAAAGTTATATATATTTTAAACATTTTACATCTAATTTATAGACGTATATCACATTTAATAAGGGGCCATTGTGGTCGTGAGCGTATTGTAGTTATATTTATAACTACCGATGTAATTAGTGGCTACAACAACTAACGTTTTGAGTTCGAATTCCGCTTAGGTGAGGTGTCTTGACAAAACATTATTTGATAGAGCTTGTCAGTGATTTGTGACAGATCAGTGGTTTTCACCGGGTACTCCTGCTATTTCCTCCACCAATAAAACTGAAAACCACGATAAAACTGAAATATTGTTGAAAGTGGCGTTAAACAGCATAAAACCATATTTAACAGTGTGATTTGGTTTACTTTATATTAATGCCGTTGTCTGCAACCAATACACATAAATAATTGTTCAAACATGCAACCCCATACACAAAAATAAATGTTCAAACGTGCCACCCAATACACATACACGAATGGTCAAACGTGCAACCCAATAAAAATAAATAAATAGCCACAGTAAAAGCCAAATACACAAAAAGAAATGGCCATAGTACAACCCAAATACACAACAATAAATGGCCACAGGCACAGTACAACCCAAATACACAAAAATAAATGTTCAGGCGTGTAACCTAATATACATAAATGAATGGTCATACGTGCACTCCCAATGCACCTCTTCTTACGAAAGAGAAAACAAAACTATTTTTGAACAATGATCAATTACTATACAAATTGTAGGACATCAACCTCTATAAAATATGAGAAAACAATATCTCCTGGGAAACATACGTGTTTTACCTGTTTTCATGCTCTGTATATCTGTAACAAGGCTCCTGTCAAACTTATTTTCTGCAAACATTCTCAGTTCATACCATGTGTCACCCTGTAATCCCGATAGTATGTAAGTCTGCTTATGATATTGTGGAATTTCCTGTGTGATCCATATCATGGATTCATTAACAATACGGTATTGTATATTAAAAGTTTGTTCATGTCCACCATTGTATCCAGGATTCCACTGAACCACAAAACTTGTGTCTGTTGAACTAACTAAGGTGAAATTTGTGGGAGTCTGTGGGGGACCTGCAACAAAACAAATGATTTCAAATTTAATTTGAATTCATTGAAATTTAGAATTTATGAAAATATTTTTTGATGACTTTCATTGCGCCCTATCATAAAAAAAATATAAATTGGTGTAGACAAACTTGAATGAACAGAGACTATATAATTGTTCTCAGGTTTGGGTTCAATAATTATGTTTTGTACATCTTGCATATTTTTTTCTATATTGTATCTTATGTGATGCCATGTACTATATCAACAATATCAATATAAGACTGGCTGAGATAATTATACTAGTTGACAAATATTTTGAATATTTAAAACTGTATATTGTATTGTATAACAATATCAGGCTGCACTTTAAAAATAAAATAAAATATATTATATCATATCATATATCATATCAGGTATCTCAGAACACCACCCCTACACAGTACTATATTTTGAAAGAGTATTCTTTTTAATAAATATGTAAACTCATGTTTAATAGTGCTAATACAAATCGAGCGAAAATTAGACACAACACTGGACTTTCATATCTTTATTAAGTTTCATTAATGCCCAATTTTAATTGCAAATTGAAGACTACGAGAGATCTGACATGTGTTCAGAATATTTCGTATGCGTACAAACTTCTATAATTAAGTCCCTTCCACTCAATCATGGATCTTACTGAGCACCATATATGCAGTAGATTTTTTAAATGTGTTAATTTTCGGATAAATGATTAATTACATTTTCACATTCTTAATATAAGATGAGGTACAGTTCCTAAAAAATGTTAGTATTATTAATAGTACTGTTCTACTCCCTCGGGAATAGGTGTTCCTGGCTATCCGTACATAATGAAGTTATCTCAGAAATGCATCGTAACCGCTAAGTTAGATACAATGTATCTACGGTTTTTTTTTTTTATTTTAATTTAAAGAGTTCATTCGCGAAAATATATAAAATTCCAAATTATGGATTAGTGGCAAATATTGAAGCATTTGTAACCAAATGCAAAATTGTCTTTGTATCTTGCTCTTCTTTTTCTTTTGTTGTTTGTTTCTTTTTTTTTGTTGTTGTTGTTGGTATTTTTGAGGTATGTATCTTCATTTTGAATACTTACTTGCAGATTCTAACAAAACAGTATACTGTACAGTTTGACTGGCACCATATGACAGCTGTAATCTATAATTAACATTGAAGTCAGATGCCTTTAAATTTGTAATGGTCAGCATAACACTGTAACCATCCAGTTGTACATCTTTACCATGGAATGTATCATTAACTATTGCGGCTCTTTCGGACACAACATATTTGGTTGATGATGACAGGGGTGTGTTACCTTTGTACCACCTTGGTGTAGTATATTTAGGTATACTGTATACATAAACAATGATATCTACATTTGTACCAAATTCACCAAACTGTGTTAAACTGTTGTCATTTGTAAATAATTGTTGAGCTGAAAGGCATATACTATAATGTGTATAATGAATTAGTGTTAAACAATGCCTCTCCATGTTCACAATGCGGGTACATGTAAGATGAAATAAATAATAATGATAGTTATAACATATGTTCGCCGAGGTTATCATCCACCCAGTAGTCAGTGTTTCGATACTGACATAGTTTATTTAATATACTTATTATTGAAATCTACAGTTACTAAATAAAATAATTATTATTAAAACTAAGGATCTCCACCCTCAGCCATAGGCGAACTTATCCGATTTGTGGCTGTTCTGTTTAGGCTCATTGACTTTATTTCTCCCAAAGACTTTCCTGTCATATCATTAAATTGCCAGCGGCTCTGTTTAAGGTTATTCCAGATGCGCGTGCACTACATCAGATATCTAGGTTTACATTGATACACTTTACAAGACAAATAATCAAAGTATAAATCTGCTGTCCGTTTCACTAAAGGTCGTCAATCATGAAAGCAAGATTTATTACCATTTCACTAACAAATAGTAATCAAGAGTTGTGAAAGGTCCCTTTAGATATAGACTCATAACTTAAAAACACTACAAAATGGCATGTTGTGCATAGCCCTTTTCTTGAACTATATCAACAACATGTTGTGTTATCTTTTAATATGCTTTCTGTCGCAAAGTGTATTATATAAATATTGTGTATACAGATCTGAAAGGAAATGTAGTAAAATATCAGATACAATAAACAGGACAAACATAAGTTAAGTTAAAAGCTGTAATGATTATAATAATGATAATACTTTCCTTAACTTTACACGTGTTAGTATTAAACTAGTTTACATCGTGATCTTGTAATATTTACAATATTTTACAAAACAAAACAAAAAAATATGAATAGTAATTTTTTTAACAACATCAGCTTATTTGCCATAAAAACAACCAACATATTAGACATAGTGCATTGTAATTAATTTTATAATTATTCTTCTGTTGCAACCGGATGGTAGCGTTTTCTTTCCCCATTACCCCATTGTTCCAGTATAAATCACAATTTGTTATCGATTTCTTTCCCTACGTTTGTGTCTCTTTAATATTAAGTAAGCAAATCAAAAGTATTTATGGATGGTACCTATCCCTGTGTTGCCATGTATGCATTTTTGGGTTGTTGTTTTTTAATTTATTGATAGATGTATTTTTCTTGTGTTTTCTATACATATATTTTTGATTGATCTCGGTAGCAGCATTATTTGCAATACTACATGTACATCTAAACGAGTTACTCAGCAAAAATATTTTAATCTTTGGAACAGCATATCATAATTACTGCAGTCACACATATTCAACAAAGACTACAACAGAAATAAATATAAATAGTCACACGACCGGGATAGATCTCGCTATGGTGTATGTATTTATTTAAGAATTCCGGCTATTCATGATTAAAACAAATATATAAAATCTACAGCTGATTCTTCATGGCAGCTTACAATCGTTTTAAAAATTAGAAAATAATTCTAAATTTCGGCGATATAAATTTCGTCTGCTGTTAGTATTATCCGATATATTTTCTACCTCACTTACTGGAGAAGTCTTGCTATTGATCGTGTGAAATAACCAAATACTAGCTGTTTAATTTGCCAATGATCATGAGATAATATGATTCTGTTTATTTGTACATACAAGCTTTTTTTTAAATAACCAGATCCTGTCAGCTGAGCATACCGTTTATTGTGACATAACCAGATCCTGTCTGTATTACTCTGCCATCTCTGCCTACAATATCATTACCAGCTGTACATACATATTCGCCACTGTCCTGGTATCTATCTTCTACAGGTATACTTGGTAATGTTAATACACCATTAGTTCCTCCATGCAACTCACGAATTAGTACACCATACCTAGACTTGTGCTGCCATTTATTGTAGGTATATCTATTAGGATTACCATCAGGAAAGCATGGCAATGTTCTGGTGGCTTCATTTTGATCATAGTTAGCATCATATACTGATATACTCGGTGCATCTGTAAATTAAAATGCACACATTGAGTGGTCAATATATTATTTTATTAGTAATGCTGAATTAAATCAGTTTATGTTGTTGTTTATGTAATTAAATGTCAGATAGAATGATTTGTAAGTTTGCTAATCCTCAAATTTAAAACTTTTCTTTTAAAATGCAATAAAGTATATTTTTTTTCTCATATTTTGAACCCTTTAACACTGCTCACCCTGTTAAATGTGATGATTGACATTTAATTCACATGTGATAAATACTTGCATGAACGATTTATTTCCCTCAAAGATGAGCTTTCGGCACATAAGACTAGCTTAAATCCACCTATTTTGTTTATTGAAATGAGTGTACCAAGTCAGGTAAGTGAGCGGTTTTGTAGGTGTATTAGGGATATCGATTTTGCATCTGTTTCTAAGAATTGCTAAAGATATCTTCAACAGTTCCTACATGGGGTTGGGATACACTACCAAAGAAGAACAATAAATGTCTATCATTCCTTAGTAAGCGGAATAATTAAATTCCATGTAATAATATGCATAATTATATCTTCCGATTAAATAGTTAAAACGAAGGGAGATTGTATTCAGTGTTATTACTGCTTTTGTTGGTATTTACCTATATCATAACAAGTGTATAGCCAGAAGCCAACGGGAACACAGTAACATACACATAATCTAATGTTAACCCGTGCAGAAACGGCAATAAGGACTAAATATTGCTGTCTTGTTGAGAAGGAAACAATTTCAAAACGAGGTAAATAATGCAATTTTATTTTCATAAATTAGAAGTACAGAGAAAAATGTTAAATGTTTATAACATGACTTACAATGTGGCACTTTATACGATATCCAATTATTTTAATATAAGATATAAATAAACGTCAGAGAAAATCGAAGGGGTAATCAAAATTGGACAGTCTACAGACAATGGCAACATTAGACACACAAGACACAGAAAACCAAAATGGTGAGCAACAATTGTACACAATAGAAAATTGTCCATTACCATTTTGTACGTTATATCCGTGTGTGAGAAAATCTAACCTTTATCATTTAAAGTTATGGATATATGTACTTTTATACAGATGCCAACATAAACATGAACAATATAAAATTATTTGCATTTGATGCTCGGTAGGAGACCAGATATAAGAAATAAGTCATCAACATGTTAGATTTAAATCAACAGTAACACTAACACAATGTACTTATTAGTTCAGAAATCATATTACGTTTATTGGTAGCTAACTGTGCTCAACTTACATTTAACATTTAAAGTTATGGAGGTCTGTACACCACTAGAAGCAACCACATTAACAGCTTTACATGTTAACATCTGTCCATTATCACTCCTCCCTACACTGAATGTCAAGTCAGACAATACTGTATATGTATCACTAGTTGTGATATAACTAAACCGTTCTGTAGCATTAGATGTAACATCCTTCTGTCCTATTGTCCATTGTAATGTAGCTCTAGGACGACTACCTGTTGTTGTACAGGTTACATCCAGTGGCTTGGTCTCCTCTATACTGACTATATTTATAGTAATGGTTGGTTGGAGTGGTTTCACTGAAATAATATATAAATGTTGTTATTAATAGAAAAATCTCATGTTGTTGTACAGGATACATTCAGTTGTTTTGTCTCCACTATGCTGCCTACATTTAGAGCAATGGATGATTGGTATGTTCTCACTGATATGATAGAAAACATGCTAATGACTGCGTGACTACTCATTGTTGTACAGAACACAACCGATGACTCTGTCTCCTCTATACCGCCAGTATTTCCAGTAATGGTTGGTTTGAGGGATGTCATTGAAGTAATATACACATGTTGCTCCAAACAACACGATTATTTTGGAAACAATTTGGTAGAACCCTGCAACTATTGCAATATAAGTCGTCTTAATTTGCATGTTTCACGTCTCATATAGTTAACAATAAAATATCTAATAAATCAAATAAATTCATATGCGAGTAGCAATATTTAATAACAGATATATATGTGATTCACATTTAAAACAACAGCATAGGTCATAGTAAGCAACGTTCTGATATTTGGATTTGATGAACGCGCAAATAATATTCCAAGAATTTTATCAAACTACAGATAATGTACCTTTGATATATTTCAATAGTGAGTGACGCATAGCGACCAAATATATATTAATTAATAGGGGTTTTTTTTCTCGCAAGACAAGGATTATCAGGTCCATATCAGATGAGCTCGTAGAGTGAATCTGATATGGACCTGATAATCCTTGTCGAACGAAAAAATATACTAATATTTTTTTATCGGTAATTTCACAATTTTATGACAGCTTTGTGATTTTTTTTGTGTTTTGACCTTTCTTTTCAATACTAATAATTTTTTTATCGATAATTTCACAATTTTAACACAGCTTTGTGATTTTTTTTGTTGTATTTTGACCTTTTATTTTCAATGAAAGGTTTAGTGACGTCACGTTAGACCGCGCATGACAAATGACCAACAGCTGATAATTTCTAGCATCACGAGTCGGTGGTCAACTGAACGTTGTTACTAAATTTATCGGGTAATAAAAATCAAGGGAAACTGTAACAAATAACCGATAAATCATTTTACAGATATATTATGTTACATTAGATGAAATGATCATGATGTCCACTTTGCACTAGTCCGACATGCTTTAATGGATCTTTACAGTGCTAGCTCTATGTAATAACAGTCACCGGTTAAAAATGTCGATCAAGTCAGATACATTTCCCTGATTTGAAACAACTAGACTTTGTTCTTCACTTTAAATCTGCGTACTTAATGGATACGCAGAAAATATGAATTGTATAGTCTTTGCTTGAAAAGACCGAGGCTCAAACCGACGAATTAGCTCACACGATACAATCACGCTAACAACAAACCACCACTGCGCTATATTGCACCTTCATATGGTTCTATGTATCGATATCTGTTTGATTTCGATTGTATTTTACAATCGCATCACAGAATGTTTTTTTACTCTCTTTCAACAAATACAAAAATAGAGAGGAAAGGGAAAAGGGTAGTTTATTTATAACTTTTGAACTAATATCCCTAAAGACATATTACAACTCAAACAATCGAACATATTGTATGCTAGCCTGATGCTAGTTCTTGTTTTATACGTTTTCACAAAATTTATTTTGTAGATCTGCTCTGTTTCCAATTTTTAACAAATACCGTCCCAATGTTCTTGCAAACGTCCGTTGCTATCTTTCCAACTTTCTAAATCAATAAAAAATGTATGTGAAGCAAAGCGCATCAAAAATATAAATGATACAATGAAGTGACAACAGAAGCAATTTTCGATCGTAGATGTCACGATATAAATCAAGAGAATGGTTGTCTGTATATTTACAAAACAGTTTATTGATATAATTCATAGTCAACATTCTTCGGAAAATAAAAACACAGGCACTATACTTTTTTTCTAAAATGATATTTTTTTTTCTCCACTTTAGTTGCATTATATATGTGTAAATCAGTAGATGTAGGTTTACTTAATTACTTACAGTTTAGATATATAACTGATGAATCATTCAATGGAAACTGTGAATATGCAGGATTACTGGCTTGACATATAACCGTCTTTCGGTCATAAGATCTGTTGATAGTAGTCAATGTATGTTGTACTGACTGAATCTGATTGGCTACAGTCTGTCCGTCTATTATTAGTACAACATTAGGAGCTGGTTTACCTCCTACGGCTCTACATGACACAGTTAGATCCTGATCCTCTTTTCCTAATAATCTGATTCCTGGTGTAACGTTCTCTATGCTTAAACTAGATGGTGGTACTTAAAAAAATATATATATATTTTATGACTATGAATAAGCACGTCCTCCTACATCTAATATCTCATGGAGATTGTCATGCTATTGTTGATTATACTGCAATTGGTAACTGTACAGCATTGATAAAGGGGGTCTTAAAAACGTTTGCTTTATACTGGACAATGCCCTGTATAAAGTATTTAGCCCACGCCCCTTTTTGGAACCTTTGCTTTATACTGGACAATGTCCTGTATAAAGCATTTTTTGAATGGGACCCAGGACGGGGAATACGAATTTCAATAATTTATTTTATATAGAAAACAGTGAGAGAAAAAAATATAGTATTGCAGTAGAGAGACAATATAGGTATGATGTCTTTTTATATGAGTTATTTGTATTCTGCACGAAACAGGGGGAATGTTCGGCAGAGCCTCGCAGTACCCTTGTTCCTTAGCCTCATCCAAATAAATATCATATAAAAAGACACCATACCTATGCTGTCTAATTATGTCAGTTTATACTTCTCTGTACTCAAAAGTGTATAATAGATTAAATATGCACATAACCCGACAAACTGAAATTGTAAAATCACAATTAGATGTTCGAGTGTGTAAATTGGCTTTTGCATAAAATATTAAATAATTCAAAGATTGTATGCAGTTCATGTTCAGATTATTTATTGATAAAAGCGTAGATATCAAACTTAAATTTGCTTGCATATTTATACAATGTTTGAAATTTAAACAAAAACATCAGAAAATGGCGAATGTTGCAAATTGTTTGAGTGTAATGGCGTAATGCTGTAATTGGTAAGGCTCAACCACTGTATATATATCTATATATAACATCTAAGACTAACTTGTTCCCTAGATAATGCTTGATTGCATATTTAGACACGGTCAACGCTTAGTCACATGTTTCTTTAAACGTTGAAAGGACTATTAGTTGGAACATTCTGTGTAATATCAAAGAAAATCAAGGTAAGAAAGAGAGAATATGTATAAATATACGGATAGAGACTTGTCTTCTTTTCTTTATAATGAGTTGTCTCTTTTTCTATGTTTTTATGCTTTATCGATCGTTGACGACGATGTGTCGTGCACCAAGCATCCCGTTGAGTTCAACCAAAGTCGAATTTACCTAGAATGTTAATTAAATATATGTAAGTTTTTCAATATGTAATATGTTAAAGAGTTTCTCTTGTTATCGCCATACGAATCTATAAACTATTACAGTTCATTCAGCAACAACCAATCGGTCCACTATGTGTTTAAATAAATTTAAATAGTATCTACTAACATAAGCTGGAAATATTGGCAGCATCAAAGTGTAGAATTATATTTAGAATTCATACTATATGCTGAATAGCTCCATCTTTTTATTCTAAATTACAATATTAAATATCAAATGAACATCGTAACTATATATGTAGAAAGAGTAATAGAAAAAACTTTAAAAAAAAGACCAACTTTAAATTAAATGGTTAGTTTATATTGATCATGGTTCAATTCAGGTTCAGTGGCAGTGATAATGTGGCATAACAAGGAATCAGATACATTAATCACAAGACAGGAGACCCAACTTAAAAGCAGAAACTTAGAACTATCATTAAGAAATAAAATATGTCCCCACCTAAAAGATTACCACTATATCATTACACCTACCTATGAGAGTCAACTGCAAGTAGAAGTTTTGAATCACTTGATTAACAACTGCCTGACATATATACTTCTTTACATCAGACACTCCAACATTCAGTATGTGTAATATGTAATACAGTCCTGTTGATGGATTCTTAGATATTGAATATTTAGAATTATCTACAGTAGTAGCTCCACTTGCTATAATATAACGACTACTACCATTATACATGTACCAATCCAAACTGCTACTTTCAAATCCACATTGTAGTACAGCTACTCCACCTTCTACTACATATACTGGGGTAGGATTTGATACATCACTGGAACAATATGTGCTACCTGCATATTAAATATATATAATCAGACGAAAATTATTTTTTACACCTACCTAGGAGATCCAATTCTAAATAGAAGATTTGAACCAGTCCATTAACAACTCCTTCACATTTATGCTTCTTTAAATCAGACATTCCAACATTTAGTATATGTAATGTGTAATACAGTCCTGTAATGGATTCCTAGATACTGAATTTGTAATACCATCTATGACATCACCACTAATTGGTATATTAACCAATCCACCACTATACACTTGCCATTACACACTTCTACTTTCAATTCTACATTGTAGAACAGCTTCTCCACTTTGTACTGCATATACTGAAGTAGGATTTGATTCATCATATGTACAATAGACGTTACCTACACGTTAATAAATGTGTTAAATATCAAATTTGTTAAAAATCTTGAAAACAATAAACCATGAAATATCTTACATCCATGTTGGAGTTATTTACTTGATGGTGTTATTTACTTGACGTGTTGGTATCTTGTAAAATTGAGACGATTTCGAAATGACGTAATAAATACATCCATATGGTCAAACAGTAATACTGAAGTCAATAATAATACCATTTTAAAAAGACTGAATTGAAAATCATATCAATCAGGAAACATTTAAAAATGTATGAGAATGTTAGACAATTTTGTGGAATGCTATGTCATAATAAGATTGATGGCAGACATTATATAAACATACTGAAAAGAAAAAAAATACTTCGGAAATAAACTTCATCCCAACGTCAAGTAACTTTTCCACTTATCATACTAAAATATTATTGTTTTCGGAATAACAAAATATTGTATAGAAATATACCATGCTTGTAAGTGGTATTTGCCAAAAAATACTGGTTGAGAGACTGGACAAATTTCCCGAGCCGATAGGCGAGGGATATTTGTCTAGTCTCGAAACCAGTATTTTTAGGCAACTACCACTTGCAAGCATGGTATATTTCTATAATTCCACCGAATATTTTCCCTTGAATCAGACAAGCACAGATTTTTACAGTGATGCAGCTCATGAAATTTACAATATGATCTCTTGGACGAGGCTGTATTTTGCAAATACACGTGATCACATGCATTGTAGACCTTACAATATATTTTTTTTACTTAGCCAAAATATATTCCTCCTACCTATGATTTTCAGTTGAAATCTGGAACTAATCTCAGATATGGTCATGGTGTATTATTATGTTTTTAAGTCATGTACATTGTAAATATTTCATAAAGAGGTCAAATTTATCAATTGTACTTTTTCTCAAAGTTAAAGGGTAATTTCATGAAATATCAACATAATAATAATGGCAAAATTTTATCAAAATTGTAGACTAGACCTGGTATTTTGGAGATGATTTTTGGTACAAGTTTTCCATAGTTCAACATGTTCAATGACAGATACCAAGTGATGACATGAGCTCATTAAGATTCATCCACATTTAATTAGGGGCCCGGGTGGCTCAATGAGTTAGGTCGCTTGATCTAACAACTCATACACGCCTATCACCAATACGGCGTGTGTTCGCGCCCGGCTTTGTAAATTGCAAAAAAAAACTCTATGGCAAATTTTGTTGATTTGTTTGTGTTTTTTTTTATTAATATTCGTTAAAATATTGAACACATTCTCCTCGATAGCATCGGTAAATCGATGTTCAGCTGCAGAATTACTTGCCGACCTGCCGTCTGCTGATTCGGCCATTATTAAAAAATATCGGTGGTTATCATTACCTGAAGATAAATCCCGAGAGCATCGGAATGTAAAATACTACTATTTTTTATCACGATCTATTTTTAGACATGGTATTCTCCCACCTGCCGTTGTATCTCTGAAAAATACCACGGCACTTAAAATGGCGGGAAAAAATACCACGGTGAAGGAGAAATTGGAGAAAAACATGATATTTGCGGAAAAATAGCATAGCTTTTATCCAATGAAAATCCAGCATTTTTATATAAGGTGGAATTATAATAAACATACATGGATCCAAGTAATGTTGTATTTTGTTTTGTTTTTGTTTTTTTTCCAATTATGAATCTATAATGTAATGATATTTATAGCATGGGTGTTTACTAATAATAAGTAGTATGTATACCACGGTTTTCCGAGTTAGACAGTTAAGTAATGGAACGCGATAGATTGTTTACCCGTTTTACTTGGAAATCCGTGCTATGAATTGCAAGTCATGCAATATCACATCTAAGTCTTTGGTTAGGGTGATGGTGTTTAACGTAACGTTCAACAATATATCAGTTATGTCGTGACTGTGCATCATAAGAAGTGTGTAAATACCGTGATGTGTTTGGTTATAGGAAATGTAAAAAAGGAAGAAGACATATTGTACTTTACTTTGTCGATCAAAGAGAATGAAGTATTACTTCAGAGGTATATGTTTTGTGTACTTTTTATGAACAAGATATAGTAAGTCTTAAAATCTGATTTGTTTTTGTAATTTTACTTATCTGTGTTTATACTGTATGTGGAACTGGAACACATACTGTGTCAACTAACTGATAAATATAATGAATAACCATTTCTCATGCATCGCCGACCACGAATCAAAACAAAAATACAACTTTTATAATCAAGGAGATACATTGTCACATAAGGTAAAATCGATATCATTCATATGTAACCATGTATTTGTATCAATTTGTGAACAATCTAACACAACATTTTACACCTTAGATAAAGCATTACACAGAAAAATAAAGATTGAACAACAAGAACTTACAAAAACAAATACGAAGGCAAATTCAGAGGTCGTGTTCTTCCCGTTCGACTACATATTAGATTTTTGGGGGATTGTTTTTGGTGTTTATCGCCACTTTCAACAATAGTTCAGTTATATCATGGCGACCAGTTGTTTAGTGGTGTAGGAAGCCGAAGTACCCGGTGAGAACCATCGGCAAGGAAATGGTAACATTTTTCACTTTATCACTACATAGCTGTGGTCATTTGTGACACAGATATTCCGTATTGATAAAACAAAATCATGATAGCGACAGTATAGCTGTTGTAGACGTTAACTTAACAGTGCAAACTTTTAATTCAGTAGCTTCTTTATTATCAGTCACCTTCTATAAGAGAAATCATGATACGAGACTCAAGTTCAATTGAGAGATATATACTCCATATACAGGTCCTACTGCAATAGTGCTACATATAAATGAAAATTTCAGAATAAGAAAATTGGAATCATCCCTTTTAAGAATTTTAAAGCTATGTGTCCAATTAATTTGATTTAAGCTCACGATATAGCTAACTCATGACGTTGATTATGTTTAGGTCACCATTTACTACGTAGTCATCGGGATTATTAATGAAAGGGAAACCTGCACATGTTCAATCAAGATGCTGATACTTAAAGTCGTAAATTTTTAGATACTGTAACACGTTCTTATAGCTAAGTCTTATGGTTGCAATTGTATAATTCCTGTTTCCTATAAGGCCTCTGTTGTGGTACTCATAGATATGTCAAGTCCGGTAAAGTATTGACAGTGATAGAGGACAGAAACAATATGCATAAAAGTAAAAGACCCGTAGTCATTTGAGATATTTTCTAACTGTCAAACAGACATGTTATTACAATTAATCAATAATGACAACACAATTAATTTTCATGAATGGAAATTTAATTACCAATATAAAAAAATAGATACTATACGCCTCAACGCACACGACAAAGTTTAAGCATCAATAAATATATTTAGACATTTAAACACTTAATATACTATATCTTGCAAAAGTTTGAAGATACCAAAGGGGCAATCAGAATCCGTATATCAAAGAAAAACAAACGACACAATGGCCAAATTAATATGGACAAAAGGACAAACAACGATCAGCAAAACACTTTACTAAAGGCCGCTTGTAAATATTACATTGGAGATAAGTCTCTTATAAATAGAGAATAATGGCAAAATCTGTATTACAAACAAATAACATTACACTGGCCATATTTCTATCACCCCTTCTTTCTCTTACTCGCACTTTGTTTATCCTGACAACATACTGTATAACTCAAGATTTAAACAATGTTCTGTTAATGATACAATATTACTATTAATACATTATTGGATTTCCGTAGAGCTATATATAGGCGACCGTTTAGATGGACGCTTTATTGGGGTCGTATTTCCCATTCAGTTTACATTAAGATAGAGACCGTTCCATTCCCGAGAGGTCATGCAGTGTTCATCCACTCATCTTAAAACTATTAGAAAGTCATCAAGGTATTATTTAAAATAAATTTCCGTAGCGACAATCGTGAAAATTCCCCCACCAAACAAGATGATGACTCTATGGGAGAACGAACGTCTGAACAGACTCAAATGACTACTCCTCAAGAGTGATGATATAAATTGTCAGTTTTAGAGTTCCTTATCGTGTTTTATTACACACTCTTATATTAAGAACCAATGAGAAATTATAATTGATACCACATGATGTAGTTTTATTTTAAACTAATGCACTCATTTGAATGAAATCTATGCCTTAAGAGTGCACTAATCCTGGAACTAGTTCACGTCTTCGAATCTAGTGCACGACATCATCAATGACGTCATATAACGCCACATTCCAAAAAAATAGCTTTTTTTAATACAAAAAAAACATTGAAAAATAGACAAGATTACGGTAAACTTTAATACACGAAAATACATTATCACGATGTTATAAATACATTATAGAAACATTGTTTGATTGGTTTTATCGAATAATCACAAAAAAAACAAAAACAAACAAACAAACAAAGACAAACAAAAAACAAAACACGGAAGCGATTTTGTAACTTATATCTCTCGGTACTCGGAACAAAATTAATTGATGACAAAAGAGAAGAAGAAAAAGTTAATGTATATGAGATAAGATTCCAATCTATATACATGGAAACAAATAGCAAGGGCATAGCGCTTTCATTGTTGTTCTTCACCCTGATGCTTACGGCATACAAAGGAGAATAAATAACATAAAATCACAAATATAAAATGCAACATACATTTTGTAGTACCGGATTTACAGTAAATGGTTTACACTCTCCCCTGTTTAAGTAGGTGTAATAAAGTACTTAATAACTACACGCTTGATCAATAGCTAGCTCTGTTTTCCCTCGGGGTAGACTATTGACCGGGACGGATAAACTAGTGACCTCCGCTTTGCGTCGGTCACTAGTTCATTCGTCCCGGTCAATAGTCTACCCCTTGGGAAAATAGATCCCGTTATTGACCTCGCGTGCAGTTATTAAGTACATATTAGTATGAAGGAGTATATGATCCAAGAAAGATAAATTATTCCTTAAGTCTAGGCCACTAATCAACTACTTCTGGTAACCAATATTTAATCAAACTTATAATAAGACCATACATGTATATCACCTAATTGTGTACCACATTCCATACCGATAAAACGATAGAACACGTTTAGTCTTTAGTGAGAAGCAGTTGTGTAGAAGGTAGATAAGTAAAATGCTTAATGCTATTGAATGGGGAGAGGGACCTTGATTACTTGTACTCAAATAGATCCTTAAAATTTTCAGAATCCACATCTCATTCACACCACCGCTTGAGTATATAGTGTTACAGCGACTATGAAGCCCGGTTTTGACAGATGATATATATGTTAATGATTCTGAAAGAGGTTTCGTGGAGTATTTGGCAGATCCGCCAATATAACGTTGTTTGTAAGAACACTTGTACAATTTAAAAATACAACAGAGTTGCGGAAGATCAAGTTCTTCATCTTTGTTTAAATTTCCAAAGGAACTAAAGTAGACCTATGATTGTCTAGGATTTATCCTTCGCTGGTGTTGTAGTGGTTGCCACGTGAATTATCAATACCTAATTCGTATCAAGAAGTCTATGAGCAGCAATGTGATTTACAAACACAAGCAAAATTGTTAACGGCATTGTCTGCATGGATGTTGCCCGAGTGCTTATTTTCCCATTAAGTAATGCAATTACACATATGGTTTGAAAGATGATTTTTGAAATTGTGGTCAATCAAAAAGAACAATGGCTCCAGGAGTCCACCAAAGTCATATGTCTAGCAAGCTTAGTTTCATTTCCATCAGTGATATTTTGATTGAGATAATAACGACAGCAGTGGCAAGAAGAGTTTGAAGATACCAAAGGGGCAATCATAAACCGTATATCGAAGAACAGACAACACAATGGCAAAAAGAAAAAGGACAAAAAGGACAAATAATGATCGACAAAACATATATATGCAACTAAAGATCGAGTAACATGATCCCCACTAAAGACCGGGGGTGAACTCAGGTGCCCAGGAAGTGTAAGCAGTTCCTGCTCCACTAGTGGCACCCGTCGTGTTAATCTAGTTATAAACCCGGTAATAAGTCGTGAATTAGGAAAGGACCGGGAAGTGCTTACGACAAGTGGAACATATCCGTGGTCATTTGTGGTACAGATATTCCATAACGGTCAACAAAGTCATGGTGGCGATTGTAAAATTTTCGAAGTGATGACTTCAACTTTACCAAAAGGAACCCTTGGTTCAGTAGCTTCCATGTTAGCAGCAACCCATCAAGGAATAAGGTTAATAACAAAATTACCGAACACAGAGCAATCTTCCAAAGGGAAATTAAAAACTCATAAATCAATAAACAGGCAAAATAAGTCAACAACCGGGAAACTGAAAAACCGCAATGGCCCTGATTTGGTACAGGCATTTCAAAAGAAATGGTGGATTGAATCAGATTGTACGGCGCCAACCTCTCGCTTTCATTACGGTTCAAAGGTTCCGGTTGTCACTAAAACAGCATTTATAACAATACTGGAAAAAATAGGTACAATAGTAGTCAAACAGTACTAAATTCAATATCTAATATATCTCGTGAACCATCACCATCAACTATGCGTCCTTTGAAATATTTTAATTACGATTGTAAATTTCAAAAGTATGTTTACGTCACACATTCACAAAAAATATTTTTGACATTGTAACCCACGTATACCAAATCCTTATCTTTATGCATTTTCACTAAATCCTGATAGGAACCACAAGCTTTGGAATATCGTATAACTCATGAATTAAGCAATGTTCTGATAAGAGCCAGTGGTTGAGTTAAAAACATACTGTTTCCTAAACAGAATATGTGTTGTTCGAACAGTTATTCAAACATATTTTCCATTGATTTATCGTTTCCGGATATATACGTTATTCGTACTTGAGCCTCCGATGAAGTTGGTATAACATATAGTTTAAGTAAGTTCAGTCTCGATATATCGGGCAAGAAAGTGGAGGGAGTGCATTATTGTACAAAGTTAGGTTCAATAATATTAATATTAAACATTAAACGAGAAATATACAACATATATGTCCATTTTAGTTAATTACTAAACTATTGCTATATCATTATGTTAACCAATTCGTCGTGAAAAATATATAAGCAAAAACATAAGTAGTTTGCTGTTTCTTGGTTTACAAAAACACCACATATTCAAGATCTGATATAACTAGCTAGAATACCTAGCTTTCTATGACAAATGTCTATTGAATCGGAACAAAGTATATCCTCGCTTTTATATTCTTACAAATTATTTATACACATTTCGGGAACAATGTTTCCAGCGTTAGGGCTAAACAAATGCTTTAAAACTTTCATTAATACTTCATTAAAACGTTCGTTACTTGAGTTAGTACAATGTCTACTTAGAATAACACAATAATGTTAAACAGTGTATTAAATCTAAATATAATATATAAAACCATATTTATAATACAAATTGATTAAAAACTAAATTGTTGTCATTACAAATGCAGTTTTCTTGGAATGGCTTCATAAAGGAGTTTTATTAATATGTCAATTTACTACCAACATGTCCTGAAGGCATACACACATCTTAGATTACGTCTGCATCTACGGCTCGGATAAATATGTGACAGGCGAGTTGCCCTAGACCACGGGTCGATTTTGATGAGATTAAAGTTCACAGATCGAGTTGTCCTTATTAATTTCAATCAGCTTTTCACTTTTGTTGTCAAGATCAAATATATGTGGTATTGGTATGATACCTGACGGTGTGTATGGTACAGTCTGTGGTAGCTGGGCGTACCGGAAATGGCAGAGTTACCTCGATGTAAAGCTTAGAGAGATTACATGTGTAGTGGAAGAGAAAACAAGCACGTTTGTTCAAGCGAGATATACTTTGTGGAGTTTTACAGGTAATTGCATGGTATTATAGGTCGAGTCGTGTAACCGATTCCTTGTTTACTGTGTTGGCACTGCGAGCACATGTTCTACTATTACTTACAAGCATGGTATATTTCTAGAATTCCACCGAATATTTTCCCTTGAATCATACAAGCACAGATTTTTACAGTGATGCAGCTCATGCAATTTACAATATGATCTCTTGGACGAGACTATATTTTGCAAATACACGTGATCACATGCATTGTAGCCTTTACAATGTATTTTTTTTTACTTAGCCAAAATATATTCCTCCTACCTTTGATTTTCAGTTGAAATCTGGAACTAATCTCAGATATGGTCATAGTGTATTATTATGTTTTTAAGTCATGTACATTTTCGCAAAGTTAAAGGGTAATTTCATGAAATATAAGCATAATGATAATGGCAAAATTTTATCAAAATTGTAGACTAGAACTGGTATTTTGAAGATGATTTTTGGTACAAGTTTTACATAGTTCAACATGTTCAATGACAGATACCAAGTGATGACATGAGCTCATTAAGGTTCATCCACATTTAATTAGGGGCCCGGGTGGCATAATGAGTTAGGTCGCTTGATCTAACAACTCATATCACCAATACGGCATGGGTTCGCGCCCGGCTTTGTAAATTACAAAAAAAAACTCTATGGCAAATTTTGTTGATTTGTTTGTGTTTTTTTAATTAATATTCGTTAAAATATTGAACACATCCTCCTCGGTAGCATCGGCAAATCGATGTTCAGCTGCAGAATTACTTGCCGACCTGCCGTCTGCTGATTCGGCCATTATTAAAACATATCGGTGGTTATCATTACCTGAAGGTAAATCCCGAGAGCATCGGAATGTAAAATACTACTATTTTTTAATCACGATCTATTTTTAGACATGGTATTTTCCCACCTGCCGTTGTATTTCTGAAAAATACCACGGCACTTAAAATGGCGGAAAAAAAATACCATGGTGAAGGAGAAATTGGAGAAAATCATGATATTTGCGAAAAAATAGCATAGCTTTTATCCAATGAAAATCCAGCATTTTTATATAAGGTGGAATTAT
>MJUT01060636.1:97891-108052 GCA_002080005.1 Gigantidas platifrons | reverse complement strand
GAAAAATAGCATAGCTTTTATCCAATGAAAATCCAGCATTTTTATATAAGGTGGAATTATAATAAACATACATGGATCCAAGTAATGTTGTATTTTGTTTTGTTTTTGGTTTTTTTTTCCAATTATGAATCTATAATGTTATGGTATTTATAGCATAGGTGTTTACTAATAATAAGTAGTATGTATACCACGGTTTTCCGAGTTAGACAGTTAAGTAATGGAACGCGAGAGATTGTTTACCCGTTTTACTTGGAAATCCGTGCTATGAATTGCAAGTCATGCAATATCACATCTAAGTCTTTGGTTATTGTACAGCTCGCTGTGTGTAATAAAACTACAGCCCAGATTTAAAGTGTGCAATATCTCGTATATGCGTGTGCTATTTCAACCGTTGATAGCATTCTGGTATATAAACCATAAATAGATCAGAGGAAAATAATTCATTCATGTTACAATTAAAGTAAAAACAATAACAACCCACTAGTATCATAACAATACTTGAACCGTCAATGTAAATCATGAACCGAAACGTAAAATAACGATAATACTGAAGTCAACAACTTAAAGTCAGCAAATGAAAGCTAAACAAACTAAGCAACAAAGCTGAAACAGTAAAGGAAACGAAGTATATATGTTTTAATACTAAGACTAGGAATGTCATTGGCAGTACATTAACTATATCACTTACCAAAGATCACCACAGATACCGTGAACAGTAATGAAGACGGTAGCAGCATTATAAAACTGTTTACACATTTATGCACTTATCTTTATTTACAGGTAACTTCCTAGTTCAAGTACGAATGCATTTTGTTATTTACAATTTAAAGTTTAAATCATAAACACACCTATATACCGTGACTTTATGATAAAGATAATCCCATTATGTAGGATTTCATATATAGATTTATTCATAAAAAATATGAATTAATCCACACATGGTCCCACAGGGTGCTGTTACATGAATAAAACAAGTATGATCAATAACGTATATGTATATATAGCGTAATGAAACACATTGTGAATGTTTATATATATACCATCTACACACGCTTAAGCAGCACGTATATAATGTTTATCCTAATATTCGCCTCACGAGACAAGGCAACACACATCGACTATTGAAGCTACTCTTTTAAATAACGAATGGGACCGAGTGGTCCAGTGCGCTGCGCAATTGGTGCTGCAGTGTATCAATGACTTGAACCCATACGGTTGATACGCTGTATTACCAATTAGAATATCATTTTAGAATGGTAACAAAACGTTATCTAGATATTTTGGCATCAGTAATTTCATGATGCATCCTCAGAGGGTTAGGGTGATGGTGTTTAACGTAACTTTCAATAATATATCAGTTATTTCGTGACGGTGCATCATAAGAAGTGTGTAAATACCGTGATGTGTTTGGTTATCGGAAATGTAAAAAAGGAAGAAGACACATTGTACTGTACTTTGTCGATAAAATCAGATTGGAAAAGAATAATATTTAGGTATATATACAATGAAAACTTCCTGGTCAAAGAGAATGATGTATTACTTCAGATGTATATTTTTGTGTATTTTTTATGAACAAGACATAGTAAGTCTTAAAATCTGATTTTCTTTTTGTAATTTTACTTATCTATGTTTGTACTGTATGTGGAACTGGAACACACACTGTTGTTAGACAGCGTCAACTAACTGCTAAATATAATGACTAACCATTTCTCACGCATCGCCCCTCCACGAATCAAAACAAAATACAACTTTTATAATCAAGGAGATACATTGTCACATAAGGTAAAATCGATATGATGCATATGTAACCATGTATTTGTATCAATTTGTGAACAATCTAACACAACATTTTACACCTTAGATAAAGTATTACACAGAAAAATAAAGATTGAACAACAAGAACTTACAAAAACAAATACAAAGGCCAATTCAGAGGTCGTGTTGTTCCCGTTCCACTACATATTTGATTTTTTGGGGGATTGTTTTGTGTTTAACGCCACTTTCAACAATATTTCAGCTATATCATGGCGACCAGCTTTTTAGTGGTATAGGAAGCCGAAGTACCCGGTGAGAACCATCGGCAAGCAAATGGTAACATTTTTCACTTTATCACTACATAGTTGTGGTCATTTGTGACACAGATATTCCGTATTGATAAAACAAAATCATGATGGCGACAGTATAGCTGTTGTAGACGTTAACTTAACAGTGCAAACTTTTAATTCAGTAGCTTCTTTATTATCAGTCACCCTCTATAAGAGAAATCATGATGCGAAACCCAAGCTCTTCTATCAATTGAGAGATATATACTCCATATACAGGTGCTACTGGAATAGTGCTACATATAAATGAAAATTTCAGAATAAGAAAATTGGAATCATCCCTTTTAAGAATTTTAAAGCTATGTGTCCAATTAATTTGATTTAAGCTCACGATATAGCTAACTTATGACGTTGATTATGTTTAGGTCACCATTTACTATATGGTCATGGGGATTATTAATGAAACGGAAACCTGCACATGTTCAATCAAGATGCTGATACTTAAAGTCGTCAATGCTTAGATACTGCAACACGTTCTTATAGCTATGTCTTATGGTTGCAATATGCATAGTTCCTGCTTCCTATAAGGCACCTGTTGTGGTACTCATAGATAAGTCAAGTCCGGTAAAGTATTGACAGTGATAGAGGACAGAAACAATATGCGTAAAAGTAGAAGACCCGTAGTCATTTGAGATATTTTCTAACTGTCAAACAGATATGTTATTACAATTAATCAATAATGACAACACAATTATTTTTCTTGAATGGAAATTTAATTACCAATATAAAAAAAATAGATAGTATACGCCTCGACGCACACGACAAGTTTAAGCATCAATAAATATATTTAATCTTATATATTATTTGACGGCGGCTTTCTCAGTGAGAAATTGCGCCCATAAAAAATGTTGTGTTAGAATTTTGTATGATTCTATTATTACTAACTTTTAAATTGATGTTTATTTATTAAATAGTGTGAGTTTTAGAATATTAGACGTTTTTAAACCGAAGAAGTGAAGATGTTTTGAATTTATTTTATATTTAATTGAATGACTGACTTTAAGGTCATTTGAGTATTATAATTTGTATTATATATATAACTTGAACCAAAACTAACTGCTGTCAATTATAAGCTTAGCATAAAAGTAACTTAAACCGTGTGGCAAATCCCAGTTACGTAGGTATAGTGTATCGTATTGAGTTGGGCATTCCCTACTTCTAGATACACATGAACCCTACTTTGTTGTTAATGGGGTACTTGGCATCGATAATAACTCCGCGCAAAAATTGCCAAAAGTTTAACTTTTGGAAATATATAAAAAATTAAAAAAAAATTGATTAGTTAAGTAATAATACTATATATTTAACTGTTACATCCAATGATATGATACTATATAAAGAAGTTTCCAATTTAATGTTTGAGTTGTTGCTCCTCGTTCAGTGTGGACAAACGGAAACTAGTTGTTTCCGCATGCCCACACTGACCGTCTGACAACAATGATCTCAAACACCACATGGCAGTTCAATATACAAGTGCTTACTTTTTGTTTGAGATATATAGATGTCAAGCCCTTACATACTAAGGTAAATTGCTCGGACTTGTTATACATAATCCCAGTATAGTAATAATGGAAAAGTAAAAAATAAAAAATAATTTTGTACGCCTTTCTCATACGATATATACCATCGCAATGAGAGCACGTGTTAGGTATTGCCTATGAAATATAATAACATTGTAACCATATTGAAACTAAAAATAAAAAATTTAAACAGTTTGAGTTTGTATAATTCCATGAACTATAAAAGGTTAGTGATATATAGTTAGATATATAGCTATGGAACAATACAGTAAATAATATTATAACAAAATGATGTTATCACACTTGATAGTAATAATTTACCTTAGAATGTACCGGGAGATGTTATATATTACCAAAATTACCAAGTATAACAAATATGAGGTATGTATTTGTTTACTAATGTAAAAAAAAATTATTGACGTAAACTGGAAATTATTAGGAAAATTAATATTGATAAACTGAAAATTATTAGGAAATTTTTTTTTAACCCAATGTACTTATTAGATATAATGAACTATTAATGGTAAAAAAAGAAAAAGAATAATAGCACAAATTGGTTAACAAAACCTTTGATCTTAGGAAAAAGAAAAATATAAAGAAGAGAGTCTTATATAACTTTCCTTGCTCTGTGTAATAGAACTTTGGCCACTTGGCTAATTCTTAATATTCATTGTACCTTAATTCATAATAATTAGGTTAATTAACTGTATATTATTTAAAAAGTAAAATAAAATGTTTTATAAATATATTTAGACATTTAAACACTTAATATACTATATCTTGCAAAAGTTTTAAGATACCAAAGGGGCAATCAGAATCCGTATATCAAAGAAAAACAAACGACACAATGGCCAAATTAATATGGACAAAAGGACAAAGAACGATCAGCAAAACACTTTGCTAAAGGGCCCCTATGAATATTACATTGGAGATAAGTCTCTAATAAATAGAGAATAATGGCAAAATCTGTATTACAAACAAATAACATTACACTGTTCATATTTCTATCACTCCTCTCTCTTACTCGCACTTTGTTTATCGTGACAACATACTGTATAACTCAAGAATTAAACAATGTTCTGTTAATGATACACTATTACTATTATTGCATTATTGGATTGCCGTAGAGCTATATATAGGCGACCGCTTAGATGGACGCTTTATTGGGGTCGTATTTCCCATTCAGTTTACATTAAGATAGAGACCGTGCCATTGTTCCCGAGAGGTCATGTAGTGTTGATCCACTCATCTTAAAACTATTAGAAAGTCATCAAGGTATTATTTAAAATAAATTTCCGTAGCGACAATCGTGAAAATTCCCCCACCAAACAAGATGATGACTCTATGGGAGAACGAACGTCTGAACAGACTCAAATGACTACTCCTGAAGACTGATGATATAAATTGTCAGATTTAGAGTTCCTTGTCGTGTTTTATTACACACTCTTATATTAAGAACCAATGAGAAATTAGAATTGATACCCCATGATTTAGTTTTATTTTAAACTAATGCACTCATTTGAATGAAATATATGCCTTAGAGTGCACTACTCCTGGAACTAGTGCATGTCTTCGAATCTAGTGCACGGACGTCATCAATGACGTCATATAACGCCACATTCCAAAAATATAAAAAAAACATTGGAAAATAGACAAGATTACAGTATACTTTAATACACGAAAATACATTATCACCATGTTATAAATACATTATAGAAACATTGTTTGATTGGTTTTATCGAATAATCACAAAAAGACAAACAAAAAGCAAAACACGGAAGTGATTTTATAACTTATATCTCATGGTAATCAGAACAAAATTAATTGATGACAAAGGAGAAGAAGAAAAAGTAAATGTATATGAGATAAGATTCCGATCTATAAACAGGGAAACAAATAGCAAGGGAATACCGCTTTCATTGTTGTTCTTCATCCTGATGCTTACGGCATACAACGGAGAGGAAATAACATAAATTCACACATATGAAATACAACATACATTTTGTAGTACCGGATTTACAGTAAGTGGTTTATCCTCTCCCCTGTTTAAGTAGGAGTAATAAAGTATTTAATAACTACACGCTTGATCAATACCGAGCTCTGTTTTCCCTCGGGGTAGACTATTGACGTGGACGAATAAATTAGTGACTTTCGGAGGTCACTAGTTCATTCGTTCCGGTCAATAGTGCAGTTATTAAGTACATATTAGTATGAAGGAGTATATGAACCAAACAAGATAAATTATTCCTTAAGTCTAGACCACTAATCAACTACTTCTGGTAACCAATATGTAATCAAACTTATAATAAGACCATACATGTATATCACCTAATTGTGTACCACATTCCATACCTATAAAACGATAGAACACGTTTAGTCTTTAGTGAGAAACAGTTGTGTAGAAGGTAGATAAGTATAATGCTTAATGCTATTGAATGAGGAGAGGGACCTTGATTACTTGTACTCAAATAGATCCTTGGATTTTTCAGAATCCACATCTGATTCACACCACCGCTTGAATATCTAGTGTTACAGCGACTATGAAGCCCGGTTTTGACAGATGATATATATGTTAATGATTCTGAAAGAGGCTTCGTGGAGTATTTGGCAGATCCGTCAATATAACGTTGTTTGTAAGAACACTTGTTCAATTTAAAAATACAACAGAGTTGCGGAAGATCAAGTTCTTCATCTTTGTTTAAATTTCCAAAGTAACTAAAGTAGACATATGATTGTCTATGATTTCTCTTTCGCTGGTGTTGTAGTGGTTGCCACGTGAATTATCAATAACTAATTCGTATCAAGAAATCTATGTGCAGCAATGTGATTTACAAACACAAGCAAAATTATCAACGGCATTGTCTGCATGGACAAAAACATTCGTGTGCTGTAAATGACAGAAGTGTGTTTTTTAATATCGATGTTTCCCGAGTGCTTATTTTCCCATTAAGTAATGCAATTACACATATGGTTTGAAAGATGATTTTTGAAATTGTGGTCAATCAAAAAGAACAATGGCTCCAGGATTCCACCAAAGACATATGTCTAGCAAGCTTAGTTTCATTTCCATCAGTGATATTTTGATCGAAATAATAACGACAGCAGTGGCAAGAAGAGTTTGAAGATACCAAAGGGGCAATCAGAAACTGTATATCGAAGAACAGACAACACAATGGCAAAAAGAAAAAGGACAAAAGGACAAACAACGATCGACAAAACATACATATGCAACTAAAGATCGAGTAACATGATCCCCACTAAAAACCGGGGGTTAAGTCAGGTGTCCAAGAATGGTACGCAGTTTCTGCTCCACTAGTAACACCCGTCGTGTTAATCTAGTTATAAACCCGGTAATAAGTCGTGAATGAGGAACGGACCGGGAAGTGGAACATATCCGTGGTCATTTGTGACATAGATATTATTCCATAACGGTCAACCAAGTCATGGTGGCGCTTGTAAAATTTCGAAGTGATGACTTTAACCAAAAGGAACCCTTGGTTCAGTAGCAGCAACCCATCAAGGAAATCCTGATAGGAGCCACAAGCTTTGGAATATCGAATAACTCAAGAATTAAGCAATGTTCTGATAAGAGCCAGTGGTTGAGTTAAAAAACATACTGTTTCCTAAGTAGAATATGTGTTGTTCGAACAGTTATTCAAACATATTTTCCATTGATTTATCGTTTCCGGATATATACGTTATTCGTACTTGAGCCTCCGATGAAGTTGGTATAACAGATAGTTTAAGTAAGTTCAGTTTCGATATATCGGGCAAATAATATTAAACATTAAGCGAGAAATATACAACATATATTTCCATTTTAGTTAATTACTAAACTATCGATATATCATTATGTTAACAAATTCGTCGTGAAAAATATATAACCAAAAACATAAGTAGTTTGCTGGTTCTTGGTTTATAAAAACACCACATATTCAAGATCTGAAATAACTAGCTAGAATACCTAGCTTTCTATGACAAGTGCCTATTGAATTGGAACAAAGTATATCCTCGCTTTTATATTCTTACAAATTATTTATACACATTTCGGGAACAATGTTTCCAGCGTTAGGGCTAAACAAATGCTTTAAAACTTTCATTAATACTTCATTAAAACGTTCGTTACTTGAGTTAGTATAATGTCTACTTAGAATAACACAATATCCACATAAAATAACAAAATAATCTTAAACAGTGTATTACAGATAAATATAATCATATATATATAATATTTTAAATCTTATTTTAAAATAAATTGATTAAGCACAAAACATGCCATAGACTGCTAAAATGGATATTGGTTGTAGGGGTTTTAGGTTGTAGAACATAAACACAGAGTTCTCATCAAATTATTTATAAGACAAATGACGGATTATGACAAATCCAAATATGCAATAATCAACTAGAACGCCATATGTGTATGGTTGTAGATAAAGGGGGCATAATTATGTACGTCTGTCACGCTCAAAAACAACTACCAAATAACAAGAGGGTCGTTGTGGTCGTATTTGCATGGTAGTTGTATTTGGAACTACCTGTGCAATCAGTGTCTATCACCACGAAAGTGGTGCGTTCGATAATGGCTCAAGGCTAGGTATACTAGATACAACATTATGTGATGTAGTTTGTCAGGTTTGTGGTTTTCTTCGGATACTCCGGTTTCCTCCTTCAATAAAACTGAAGGCACGATATAGCTGGAATGTTGTTGAAAGTGACGTTATTTTACGCAAAGAACATCCATATAATTTTGTGCATGTCTAAAACGAGCTACATTTGAATTCATGCTTTTATTTCACATATTTCTGTACATATTATTTGCTATGAGCATAACCACAGAAGTCCAATGAACTGCCACAGTAACTATGTTTGCTGAGTGATCTACTGGCAGTAATAGTGTATCCACTTTTCTACAACAATGAGTAGGTATGTCAGGAACAGAAAATAAAAATATACATGACTTACCAAATATTGCAATGAACACCACAGACACGAGCATCATGAACTCAGTATTATGCTTCCTGGTTCATATGGCTTAGTCCAGAAAAATGACGTTATCATTAATATATACTTAGGTGAAGTGTTCAAATAATTTTTAAAGAGCTCTCTATAAATATATAGTAGTATTTCAAGTACCATTGAAATCTATATGTAAAGTGTATTTCTGTAGAATAACATCCAATCAATGTAAATATTCCCAGGTAATCGAGAAAAGTTATCGGATAGTGTATTGCGTCTAATAATTTGACCCAACAGAGTTGAACGTTAGATGTTTTTGCTGATAACTTTGTTATTTGTGACTATGGTATATTTTCCTTAGCAGATTTCGAACACACATCTTTGGAACACTGCAATACATTATTTGCTTTACATAAATACATTTAGTACCATTCGATGTTAAGCTTGGTTCCATTTGGTTGAGTAGGATATTCAAATGTGAAAAAGAAAACGACGATGGACGATTGCCACGAAGACACCAAATAATATAAAAGAAACTTACTTAGAATTCAATCAGGTGAGCATGAAAAGAAAACAAAAAGACAGAGCTCTCATCAAATTATTTAAAAGACCAAATGACAGGTTAAGACAACTGGCTGAGTGATTGTTGTTAAACGTCAACTCAGCAATTTCTAAATCTATATCACAGCGAGAATAAGATAATTTTCAACGAGATGATGATGAGGTCCGCTTTGTTCTAGACCTACATCCTTGGTTGGATTCTAATAGTGCTAGCTTATTTAAGCAAAATATTAACGGTAGATATGTCGCTCCACTCGGAAACACTATCCTGATTCCGAGCCAACCATTATTTGCTCTTTCTCCTTAATGATACCTGCTTTGAAGAGAAGAAACAAATACTAAAGTCAGTCAGTTGTTTGACCCATTCGCGACTCGTAGCCACGATCTACCACACTGGATACGAGCACGCTAACTGCTACACCATCGATGCGATTTAGTTGGTTCTGATGTCAATAATGATTGACAATAGCGAAAATATTCCACATTTTAGAGATAATTCATGCAACAAATAAACGTTTACACATTTCATAGGTTCATTGTTATTAGTTCAATAAAGCATATGTAGGACTTCATTTGTGTTCATTAAACGTAATCCACTATGTAGGACTCCATTGAAAAATGAAAGCACGTTTCATTGTAATAATGGAGCCAAAATAATCTTCAAAGAGTGAAATGGCCAGTGCGATGATATTGTTCTGGCTATCAAGCATCCTAATATATCCATTAAAAATCTCTTAACATTTTATTACCTGTCCATTTGCCCTAAATGTTAAAAAACAAATGTTGAATAAACAATAAAGAAAAGAAAATGTTCTTATTTTTTTTTCAGATTTGTCTTCCCTTTCATCGTACATCATAACCAATCCTTCTGAGGCATTGACCACTTGTCCCTTCACTCCTACAAAACATACTTTACGTAGGGGTACCTCAAGAAAACACACGATATAGAGCTAGTCCTGCTCTTCAATTTCAGATGCCGCTATAAAGATGATGTCCTTTCATTAAGTAATTCCACATTTGGT
>MJUT01060636.1:55810-96859 GCA_002080005.1 Gigantidas platifrons | reverse complement strand
GTTTTTCAGACTTTAAAGTCTATTAAAATGTCAAAATGTATCACATGAAAGTCCATAGTGTTCAGATGAAGTCACTTCAAAGTCAATATATGTTATGCCCATCATTAGCATGTAAAGCAGCACGGACATATCAGCAGCCCAAGATCGCTACATCCGGTTACTTCACCTGAGAAACCACACCAAATGTCCCAGGTCTCCGACGAATATCGGCACAGACAGTCAGAAACTGTCTCCGTGAAAACGGCTTACGCTCCAAAGCTCCTTACTTTGGAGCAGTACTGAGATGTCGGCATCGACTAGCAAGGGTCCGGTGGTGCAACAGAGTAAGAAATGGGACCTGCAACACTGGTGAATCTGGTTCAGTGATGAACCCGTATTCATGCTCCAGAAAAGAGATGGCCGTCCTCGTGTCTACACACACCGAAATGAGAGGTTTGCAAAGAACTACGTTCTTGAGGTCGATAATTTCGGCGAAGAAGTGTGATGATGTGGGGTGCCATAATCTACGCCCGACAAATTCAACTGGTGAACACACCCGGAAACCTTAACGCCGCTCGATACAGATATGAGGTTTTCACACCGCATATACTGCCCGCAATGAACCTCCGTAGGGAAGTGTTTTGGCACAACCACACTAGGCCGCACGCAGCTCGTGTTACTGTTGACTTTCTAGCCAATCAGAACGTGAGAGTGCTTCCTGGCCGTCTAAATCACCAGATTTGAACCCAATAGCAGATCTTTGGGATGATTTGGATAGACGCGTGCACAGTCGTCAACTAGCGCGGCAAACCATTTAAGAACATATGACAATTGAATTTGACTGTAAACAGTAACCAATGAAAATAAGTATTACAAGTTACACTAGAATTTTAGATTGACGAATTCTTTATCTTCTGATGCTGAAATAAATAATAAATATTAATAACAAAAATGTCAACATTAAATGTAGTTTTTTTGTAAATATTGTATTATAATGGTTATCATACGACTGTGTAATTGTTGTAAACGAAATGAACACAATACTCATAGTAGTTACAACATTCACGAACTAACGAGTTCAACACATGTAGAAAATGAAGTAGTAACATATTGTTCTACCTGTGTGTTAACTTATTGTATGCCACACTGTATCAGACATAGTATGTGTTGCATGAAAACAAGTGCATTTTGTATTGTGTGATAGCAAGCATGTATGGCCCATTGAAGTAGTTGATCCACGCAAAAGCAATGCAGGGGCATCGCCGTTTCCGGCTTTTCACGATTTTGCAATTGCATTTTGGAACAGTTCCGACAGTGTTGTATTTTGTTTTTAATTTTATTGTGATGCCAAGTGTATTAATCAGCAGTATAAGTGTAATGAGTTTTGTAATGTTTATATTTAATGGTTATATGTATATTATGCGTTCTATATTGACACTTGTAGTAGGTGTTGGCTATTGTGAGCTAGACAGATAGAATTGACTGGATTGCTGAATTCCACAGCACTGAAAAATAAGTGATCGCATACCCAGCAGTAAATGTGTTGTATATCGTACGATAATAAATATATAGTATGCTGTTGCATATCAGAATAAAAATCATACATTTAATTGGCTGAACACTCCCCAAGTGACCTTCCCTATTCCGAGATATAGACTGGATTGCTGATACAGACCGGTCCAAAAACCGTATATAGAATGGTACTACTGGTCTATGCACGGTTTTTGGACCGGTCGTGCATTTGGAGGGATTTTAGAGTTACGTCCCTTATATAAATCGCTTCACTGATTTAGATGTAAAATGGCAGACGGTGGTGAAAGCGGACGTTTTGTCGTTCTAACCGAAGAATAAAAGGTAGATGTTTTGCCAATAAAAGTGCTAAAACGCCAAAAGTTCTATGAAATACGCAATTTCCGTCTTCCAGGAGTATTGCCAGTCACGACACTGATATGCCAATGCATATATTTTGCATACATTGCACGAAGAAACCATGGACTCGCTGTTGGAATCATTTTATTGTTTGTTTGTAAGTCTTAATTTATTCCTAAAATTGCAGTCCCAAATACGTTTCGTGTATATTTCTGTGCAATTATGTTGTGTGTATCAGAATTCCGGTCTGCAGTGCAATAAACACAATAGTTACTGATATGGAGGGCAATATCAGAATATACAGACAGCCCTTGGGTCGTGGTACGAACCAGTGGAAATGATAATGCCCTCACATCCGGCTCAGGCAATATCATTTCCATTGGTCCGTACCACGACCTTTAGGCAGTCTGTATATCCTGATATGTCCCCCCATATCAGTAACTATTATATAATTATAAAGCGAAAAATAAAATATTCCAAAATCAAATATCAAAGCCGTAGATAAAAACGAAATTGATGCTCCTAACACACATATATGACCGCCCACTTTCCTGACTTGGTGTGTGCACTTCAATGAAAAGTGGCCAAGCTTTACAAGTTCCATGTGACCAAACCTCCCCTCTCGGTGCAATCATGTGACCATCCAAGTGTCTTCCACCTGAATAAAATGCCAACCCTCGAACATCCGGGCTAACAGTGATATGAGAAATATATATTCTAATATAAAGCTCGTGACACAGAAGTTGTATTTAGTCGTCCTATTAAAAAAAAACTGATGCTGTCCATCATTATCTAAATATCAGATAGTATACAATCCAACTTAAGATCAAATTATAATTGCCAATACCATTTATCGTCTTCTGTATAGAAGCATAGGAGTATATTAAAAGACCGGCAATGATATGGGCACAGCTTATTCCCACATGAATGCCAATGATGTGTTGAAAAATGTGCCCTCCGAATTCCACAAATATCTTTCGATAAGGAATATTGGATGTTAATAAGGACAGAATAACTAGTATGGAACTAGTTGTCTCTTTTTGAGTAAAGTATTGTTGCTTACCTTCCTTTTTCTTGAAACAGGCATACACATTAGGTTTATCTTGTTGACCCAGTGCCTCATAATGTTCTATGATTCTAAAATATATAGCATTACGTTGTACCTAAAAACTTAACATAGCTATCAAACGAATAAAGTTTTAACCTTTCAATAATAAATTACAGTAGTTTGCACATGAACTGCGTACGAAACCGGTTTACTATAGGTGGTGCTATAATTATATGTAAGGGGATAAACCTGGGCATTTAGTGGTAATAGAGTGGTGGTTGACGACTAAAGTTAGTCCGTTGGGCGGGTAGAGATAATGTCTCCATTCATAACACACGCTGAAAAATAATTCATAAAATACATGTATTATCAAAGGCATGGTTGAAATATATCATATAATGAACATTACATGTCAAATTCTGTATCACATGCCGTATCAACCCTCGACCTATATCACTCATCGGACCTATGGCCCTTGGAGTAATATAGGGTTTTCGGGTTGATACGGCATGTGATACATATTTTGACACTACTCACACACGATTTCAAATAGTTGTCCAATATACTACAGTGTTGCCATGATCATTTTCCGAAAGCGATGAACCGTGATATGTAGATATTTACTGAGTTCATATGTTTATAATGTTTGAGCTGTGGTGTTTAACGCCACTTTCACTAATATATCAGCTATACCGTGGCGATCAGTTTTTTTTTTGTGAATGAAACTGGAGTGGTCAGAGGAAACCACCGACCTGTCGCAAGTCACTTAGAAACTTTATCACATAATGTTGTATCGAACACGCCTCACCAACGAATATCGAACTCACAACATGTTTGGTGAAAAGAACCTATTGTATACGATCACGACCACGATCCTTGGATGTATAGATTTACTGAGATCATAAGTTTATGGCAATCTGCCTTGGTACATTATTGGATGAAAAAAGACAACACACAGTGCTTTATTAAGATACTTACGGTAGAGATTGGTTTGGTTCTGAAATATAAAATATAGTTGTACATTTCTTGATTGAAATCTTAACATTAAATATTGACAAATCAAATATCACAATAGTTAAAATCTAGATTTCTATATAATAGTATATGTTGTGATCTGTGTTGTGTTGTAAGAATGTTATGGTTTATAAAGTAGATGTATTCGTATATATCTTGGTTTTTTTTACCTATAACACTATATGTATTTAACTGAGGAGGCTTGATTAATCAGGAGTGTTATATGTGAGGAATTACAGTTTACTCACATGTGGAAACCACTAACATGATCGAATCATTTCAAGGTTATTCCCATTTAACTAGTTTAATGACAAAGCTAAGAAACGATTTATGTATTATAGATACTTTACATAATCCCAAGTGTGTGCATTGAATGTATGTTAGCCGTCATTCAATATCTACTGCTTGCCTTAATATAAGCGGCATGTATACACAACTGCCGTCAAGTGTTCCTGATCACTAACAACCAGTCTATGACATATATATGGGTTAGAACAACATATAACCGTTGCCTAGTGAAAGTTGTAAGGTAAAGAACATCATCCAATGCTTAGGTTAGAGATTAAATAATTCATTAATATTAACAAAGGTTGTTTTTTTTAATAGAAGTATCATACCTCGCCCACTTGATAAATCAGCATACGTATTTGGAGTGTCTTTACTATTTAACACTTCATATGTCTTTGTAGAACTATAAAACATTGATATATATATTAGAAAATATACAGATACATAGTCCGGTGATCAAATGTCTCTAAATGTACATTTTCTGATCTACTAACGATAACTGAGTTGAAAGAAAAGGCTTAAGCGATAACTTATATACATAGACCAACCTTTAAATAATCTTAATCTATAACCTGATTTAAGTAGCAACATTTGATATATCAGAATCGCGATAAAATAATACGAATTTTCAAAAGTGTACTCAGATCCCTTAAATCGAAGAAGGAAAAACAATAAAATGGCCAAATGAAGTAAGGTCAAAGGGTCAAACAATGATCTACAAAACACCACACAGTAAACTAATTATTAATCACACAAACCCCACATTTTCCACATTGTCAAAGTGTTGTTTTAAATACATAATAAACATCACATAACCAGACATCGGAAACAACTATAATGTAATTATCTAAGGCAATGTATACAAAAATGTCTTTATTTCTACAATAAAATACCATTTACAACATATTTGTTCTTGCTAAGAAAAAGCTATGCTTGTATTATATAATAAATAGTGTTTTAATTTAAGAAGGGTTTGAAGATACCGAATGGGTAATCAAAATGCGTATATCGTAAAATTAGCCTTGTGTTATAATAAAATAATGTCTTTAGATACTCACGGAGTTTCTACTTTCTTGTTCCGCTGATCTGAAAATTAAATGGTAAAGACTTTGTTACAAAACGTAAGAGCAAACATGATTTTGTAAAATTGTATTAAACTCGTTGATAAGACAGAAAACAATTCAGTAGATAATTAATCCTTTTATTTCAAGATTCGGATTTCTGGCAAGACAAATATAAGTGTGAAATTCATTGCCACGAAAATGCAGGTTCTGCTTTGTTACAAATATACCATGTAGTGAGTTTGACCACAGTGTTTTCAGCATAGCTTATTGCTTTCATATATTGCATTTACATGACTTAAGAGCACACCCATTTACTCAAAGATCTCTGATATGGTATACCTTTGGATACTATGTTACCTACAAGTGTTTCATAACGGCAGATGTATGATATTGTAATTCTTACCTTTCTTTGTCTGGTTGCTCGTAGCCCCTTCTATGTATTCGTACATATCATTGGCTGTTGGATTATCAGCAGCTGTCACCTCGTTCCAATCAGATGTAACATTTTTGCTTAATGACAATGATGATAATACCTTAAATATTGATACGATATATCTTGTACTTTATATAAGACAGTAAGCGATATAAACGTACTTATGTTGCTTCTACCATTCTTANTGAATGTGTCATCACGAATGCACAATCCAGTGACACAGGCAATGATAGGTACCCAAGACTCTGGGTGCAACACACAACTAAACAACACCAACAACACAAACAACCAGGCTGCAGCCTGGTGCTCGCGATGCGTAGACAGTTCCTGTTGTAATAAGTCACCATCCATTCATAATAACTTATTAATTGGATGTAATTGATGTTCATTGTTAGATTGAAGATACCTAAGGTGTAACCAGATGCATATATTTTGTTGTATCAATAACTAACGATTTATTCTAATGAACACTAATTCAATTCTATCATTTTATTTTCACCATTGAATCTCTTTCTCAAACACATATTTTATTTTTATAAGAATGTATTTTTCATGGCTTTCTCCATCATTGTGGGGTGCGTGTTGCTCGATCTTTATTTTTCTGTGTAATGTTTTGTAGATAATTGTTCCTCCTTTTGTAATTTTTCTGTTGGCCATTATATTATAATTGTATTACTCGAAAGTATGGCTTCAGAGTCCCCTATAGTATCTCCAAACTCTCTTAAGGAGTTTCATTTATATGCGGAAATATTTGTTGTATATTTAAAACGGAGCTTATTAGTTTAGCCTTAGAAACAATATATGCACGCACGTAAAACGAAAATTATACGTTGTTCATGTCTTAATAAAACATGAGTTTAATATACTTAGATCGTATGTTCAGCTAAGCATGTGTTTATAAAACACACATGTATGTTATTTACTTCTACTCTGGTATAAATATATTTTCTGTAATACAAACTAATACATTGAGTGTGCGTAGCACGTGATTGCAAAAACTATTATGATCAAATAATTTAAAAGTCTTAAGAGCAAGTTAACCAAATGACCTAAACATAATAGACGAATGGTATGTAATATGTAATGTGTGTGGATTTGTATAGGATATGAAGGACTGTTAATGCTGGTTTTTATATAGGATAAGACCATGTGTTGTTAGTGTTACCTTGTATGATGGGTTAGTGTTACTGGTGGCAATGGGAAATGAAGACTACATTCTCCTCTATTAAACTAATAAAAGTAAGACTACAAATATCCCATACCTTGCACACTTGATAAATCACCATAGGTATTTGGAGGGTCCTTTATACCCAGCATTTCGTATGTCGGTAAACAACTATAATACAAAGATATATATATATATATATAGATAGATATATTCATGTAACGTAAAACACGGATAGAAAACAAACAGAGATGAATGATCACATTTACCCTCTCAATGAGAAACAATAAATTAGGGGAAACCGATTTATTTAATGGACACTAATATGCACATGTCTTTATTAACTACTGATATATAAAAAATCAACATTGTATCAATTATGACATACTTTTAAGTAGTCAGTTTTTAATATTGCATATTCATGACTAAGCTTACCAATAATTCATGCTTCATTTCCTTACAGATTTCGAATAACCAAGTAATTTGCTATACTGGATTTTAACAATAAACTCCAAAAATTAATTTCATTTTGTTTGAATCAAATGAAAACATATATATCTAATTTAGTGGGAACGACACGTTTCTGGAATAATCATCATCAGGTACGCTCATAATAAAAAAAAGTGGAGAGCCAAATAATTTAATAGTATTCGGGAGCAAATTCTTTCTTCGAAATGTACTCATATATTTGTGTCCGACATTCACGTAATATCTGTATTATATGTCAAACAATGAATTGCTTTAACATCAATATTGTTGTATATTAAACGACGAGTGTCACATGTGGAGCAGGAACTGTGAACTCTTCCGAAGCACCTCGAGTTCACATCTGTTTTTAGTGCGATTCGTATTTCTCGATCTTCAGTTTTCTGTGTAATGTTTTGTTTGTCGTTTGTCCATTTGTCCTCTTTCTTTTTGGCCATGCCGTTCTTCGATCTACGGATTCCGAATATCCCTTTGGTATCTTCAAACTTGTCTAATGACATAGATGCCTTTGCTACTCACGCATCTTCTACTCTCTTGTTCCGTGGGTCTGAAACTTAGTGAGGAAAGAGAAGTAAGGGTGGATTGTAACGGTTGTAAAGATAAGAAAATATATTAAACTACAAAATCGGTATTAATTTTTAAATATTACATTAAGTATAACATTAAAAGCATTACATTCCTTTTTTTGATGTTTATGTTTGCAGTGAAAAGGCGAATAAAGTTCATACAATCAATTTTATTTAGATCGGATATAAATATGTACTGTGTTTTTGGCGATTTCGTTAGAGTTAGATACAACCAGTATAATGTCATTTCAAGGAGCTTTGTCAACCGATCATCAGTGACTTCACTACATAATGTTGACATATTGATGAATAGAGTTAGGTGGTAAAGGAAATTGAGGCATATTCAATATGTTCACAGTCAACGATTGATACATTTTACAGATGGATTTGTTTTAAGTTTTTGTTTTCACATATATTTAGTTACCGTGAAATAATATGATTGGGGCGACATGTCTATCCGCGGACTGTTGCCTCAGTGAGCTAGCACTATCAAACATCCAACTAATTGCTCTCTCAGTGACATTAAACAATAATCAGCAATTCACGTAATCTAAAGATTTTGTAAATATAAATTACATTAAATGAAGAAGAATGTTATAATTCTTACCTTTATTCCTTTGATCATTTGCATCCTCTCTGATGTCTTCGTACACAACATTGGTCATTGGATTTGTAGATGTTGCCTCATTCCTATCAGTCATAAAATAAATGTCAGCATTGAAAATTGAAAACAATAATCTAAATATTTGAAAAATGTTTGCAATCTGCAACTGCCAAACATGTTCCAATTATATTTAAATGATATAAGTATTATTTAAATATGAACTACAGCTTTCTATCATGTTTATCGGCGGCATGTTTGTGAGGTTTATGATATAGCAGTGAAAAAGTAGCTCTATGGTGTCTGCATAGTAATGTAGTGTAGTCATCGGATTCCGAAGTAACGTGGCTGTAATGTTATCAATGATTGTATTAATCTGATCCTATGCTACCACGGGTTCTAGGTTTACGAATGTTTACGTGATATTTCAATCAATGTTCACTGCCATATAACTAGCACGGTACCATATGACCTCAATATATATTTTGCTTGAAAATTCGTTAGTATGACGAACACACATTCCTTCAGCATAATAGAACAAGAACAATGAATTAGTATTAATGCATTTACATTTTAATATATATTACTTATCGAATGTTATTACCCATTCAAATATTTATCATGTCTTCCATTTGACAAACCTGAAACATATAAATGTTAGAATAACATCTTTTTTGAATATCTACGTTTTATGATATAGGTATAATACTTACGAATGAGGACAAATTTTCATGAAAATCTGTATTAGAATATTTACAATACCGTTCATATTTGATTATTCTTGAAAGTTGAAACTGCTTATTTATTTCATTTGTGATTTAATTTTCACCTAAGTATGTGATGTCATACACTAAAATGTACGAGATATAACAATGGTAACGCAAACCTCGATATCTAATTTAGTGCGCATGACTCATGTCTGGAATAACCTTCATTAGTTCAGCTCAAAGTAAAAAAGATTAGAAAGTCAAATAATTTAAAAGTATAATGTCATTGTTTATCTTTACCTTATACCATTCTTCATTTTGTATCATGTAGTTGATGGTAATGAGAAGCTATATCTCTGTGATAGTTAGTAGTTATACTTAAAACATTTTATCTCGGGGAGGGGATAATGTTCTCCAAATGGACGGATATGTCTACAGAAAGAATGTGTTTACAGTCAGACAGCAAGATGAATATATCTAACTCAACGTATTTGACTAGAACAAAGCAGACATCACAATTGTCATCTCCTTTAAGATTATCTTGTTCTGGATTAGATAAAGCTGGAATTTTGCTCACTTTCCGTTCTATAAGGACTACTAATTTTCACTGTGACTTAACTACATTGATACCCTCTGTCTACAATTATTGCTTGTAGTACTGACAGAAATCTCATGATGATTCGTAAATTGTCTATGCATCGTTTACATGGAATCTTACACCCCAACAAAAACAAACAAACGAACAAAAACAACACAAATATTGCTGACAATGTGTGCTGGAAAAAGTCAAATCGTCAAGTATTGTCACATAATGTGTAGCCATTTGACACATTTTCTCTTTTTTCTTCCTCATTAATGCTACTTGCTTAATGAAAAAGCAACAACTACATATTTCATAGTCTTTAATTTGACCCGATTCGGACTCGAAGCCACGATCGTTTGCACTCGAGGCGAGCACGCTAACCATTGCATTGCCGATGGGGGTTCACATTAAAGGAATAAGCATGCTACCTTCATTTCTCTGACAGAGTAGTGTTACTATAGTGCTAATTAAAATAATTATAACAGCAACCAGTCCTCCAATAACACCTACACACGGGTCACTTGATGAGGATTCTGTATTTGCTGAAAAGAAACACAAAAACGTAAAACATGTTCCACGATTAATGTAATAATCCTGTAAACAAATACTTTATATTGAATATGATATCATGATAATGATTACAAATAACATGATGTTGAATTCAAATCATGTGATATCTGACGGTGTGATATTGATTACAATTACAAATGACGTGATATTGATCGTAAATCATGAAAAACAAATCAAATATAACAGTGTTTGCATATCATTAACCATCATTGTTTCAAACTTCTATTTTTACATTGTAACAAACTGAGGCAACATTATCATTGGTTTACACAAATAATGTTGCGGAAAATCATTTTTTTTTGTAAAGGTGTCCATTTTGTACCTAATTTAGCTAAATATAGGTTGATCCCTTATATTAGGATAGCATATCGATTTTAATGATCATACATATTATGCTGTTATCTATTCGTTATTGCAAGAACTCGTTTTTAGCAGAGCAGTATACTGTACCGTTTGACTAACACCATATGACAGCTGTAATATATAGCTAATGTTGAAGTCAGATTCCTTTACATTTTTGATGGTCAAAATAACATAAGATCACCCAGATTTATTTGAAACGAGAAAAAAACAATATTTGTTTTCAAATTTCAGCAAACATTATTTAAGAAATAATTCATGAAAGCCAGAATGTGTTTTGAATTTTAACATGGGTTGGTAGATATTAGTGTTTTATTCCGAGCCAGAGGCGAGGGATAAAATGTACTAATATCCGCCAATCTATGTTAAAACTCAAAGCATATTCTGGATTCCATGATTTCTTTCAATTCTGATATGTCTAAAAGTACAAATACGGTAGTATACTTTGATTGGAAGACGGTAATTTATATTTACGCTTTCGGACATTGTCGCACAGAATTGATCCTGCAAAATTCGAGCTGACGATAGTTCATCAACATGTACATGTGCTAATGACAGTATATCCATTCGATAAAAGAAGGGCGTAATTTTAGAATATATGATTTAACACAATTACTCTAATTGTGTTCAACTTACATTTAGTATTTAAAATTATGGAGGTCAGTAGACCACTAGAAGCAGCCACATTAATAGCTTTACATGTTAACACCTGTCCATCCTCACACTTTCCTACACTGTATGTTAAGTCAGATATCACTGTATATGTATCACTAGCTGTATTATGGCAAAACCATTCTGTAGCATTAGCTGTAACATCCTTCTGTCCTATTGTCCACTGTAATGTAGCTCCAGGACGACTACCCGTTGTTTTACAGGTTAGATCCAGTTGATTTGTCTCCCTTATGCTATCTATATCTCCATTAATCGTTGGTAGGAGTGGCCTCACTAAAATATATAAATAGCATTAGTAACATGACGTTGGTGATTAAAAACGTAGGTATAAAATGTAGTGGACACGACGTATTTCTGGAATAACCTTCATCAGGTGTGCTCAAAGTAGAGTGATTAGTAGAGTGATTGGAAAGTCAAATAAATTAAAAGTCTTTGGGAGCAATGAAGGACCTAAGCATGATACCCATATATCGGCTATGGTCACCTATGCCTGACGGAGGAGAACCTTAGTTTTAATAATAATTACATTATTAAGGGACTGTGAATTTAGCGGATGAATATATATCTTATAAACCATGTCAGAACAGAAGCATTATTCAATTTAATAATAACTTCTTCCGGTGACACGCTTTAATTTTGCTCTGTGCTACTTTGTGTATTTGCACCCGAATCTTCCCGTTTAATTCATAAATATTTTGGGAATATATATATACTATGCGGGTTTTTGTTATTCACAATAAACCGTTTATATTTACTGAAGTCTTTCACAAGCGGGACAGAGCCTGACGTCTGCTTCAAAACTGTTTTCATCCGAAATAGTATGTATGCTCTACAGTATGCTTTGCAAAACTGCTACCTACAAACTTAATACTTCCCTTTAAGTCTGACAAGAGTGTCCATTTTATGTACACGACAACCGGAATAACGTATATTTTTGTCTTTCATACTAAGTATAATAATAAAATGTTGTATACTATAATAATAATCTCTGATTTTGTATAAGTTTCAAATGTCTATAAATTGTAGAAAAAAGAAGGTATAATTATGTGTTATTTTCGCCGCTCTTGCATGGAACGAGAACAATTTTACCCTCCGAAAGGGAAATAACTTACATAAAAAATGTCAAACAGTAATAATCTTAGAATAAAATGGGAAATATCTAAATGGCCCTATTGTTCTCAATTTCTCCCGGAAATATGGTTCCCCCCAGCCATGAACAAAATAAAAATACAGTTGTGCTACTGATCGACTATTTTCTTGAATAAAGAGAATTGACTTCTCAATATTAATCGGGAACTAAATCATAATTTTAAAAAAATCCAACAAATTCACATAAAATACAAGTCCTGTATCTAAGTGGTTCTCAAAATGGATAATGGAAACGATATTTATTATCTTTATTTGCACAATGGATTCGCTTAACTTGAAAGCCAAGATACTAATCCTATGTTCTTTTTCGAACTGACTACTAGCTAGCAAGGCATACTTTCTCCATTAACGACCATTACTCTTAGACCAAAACAGATTTCAAACATATTAAATATCAATTAGTCCTACGCAGGCAAAGAAATTAATGGTCTTCGCGGGAATTCAGAGTAAATTGCTCATCAATTTCCTATTATCCAATATTGAACATAAAATAGTGCATGGACATGAAATTGTTTTATGGTAACTACATTGACTGGTACTTTATAACAGTTATTGTATGTTCAGCGTTACAGTTACTTACAGTTTAGATATATCACTGCTGCGTCAGTCAATGCATTCTGTTCATAAGCAGGATTACTGGCTTGACATGCGATCATAAGATATGTTGATTTTATTCAATGTGTATTGTACTGATTGAGTCTGATTCGCTACAGTCTGTCCGTCTATTATTAGTACAACATTAGGAGGTGGTGTACCGCCTTGTGCAATGCATGACACAGTTAGATCTTGATCGTCTGTTCCCAATAATATGTTTTCTGATGTAACGTTCTCTATGCTTAGACTAGATGGTGCCTGTGGGGCTGTTAAATAATAACCAATCATATTAACATAAATGCATTGCATTGATTCATATCCAATATCACATTATTGGGGATTTTCCTCCTATTGTTGGCTATGTCATATTTTCATACAGGAAGTAATGTTCTCTATACACAAACTAGTTAGATGTATGAATACATACCAAGAGCAGAAACCGCAACTCGAAGAACAGATAATACAAAGGCCAATAGAAAAAGAATAAAAGGACAAACAACGGTTCACAAAACATATTACACATAAAACTAAAGAGCACAACAAGCCTGATCAGCTGGGATTTCTTCTTAACGTCAAACGAATCCTATTGTTATACCTCATATATTAATTACCATAAATATATTAATTTGATTGGACAATGGGTACAAATAAGAACACGAGATCACACAGGACAAAAATCATATTCCGTGAAACAACGATCATAGTCCACCCCCTCGGAAGCCTAGCGGGTTTTCCCGCCAGAGTTATCGTTCTTTTACAGGAAAACGTCAGAGGCACTCGGTACGCATTATTTGCAGGCGACCGCTAAAATTGCCACATTGTTATCTCTAGGCTATTTATATTGAATATCTTTCTCGTTATGGATATGGTGTTTAGATGTCTGAGACAATGTTCCAATGGACTTAAAATATGTTTGCCTGTAGTAGTTTACATGTATGTGTTTTCTTGGTTTTATTCGGTATAACGTAACATATATACACCGTCCTATGCAGCCAGTATATGTACTACTAAAATTGTGAGTACACATCCCGCTCATGCCAAGGTTTATTCGATACAACATTGTGTGATAAAGTTTGTCAATGACTTGCTGCAGGTCAATAGTTTTCTCCATGTATTCCAGTTTCCTGCATAAAAAACTGAGCACCACGATATATTATAACTGAAATATCGTTGAAAGTGGCATTGAACACCATAACCTCATAGCACAACAAATTGACAGTACAAACCAAAAATAAACGAAACAACAATTACTGTCTGGACATAAATTTAAAGTCGCTCGCTATTTTCAGTCTACATTTAGCAACCGAATTGAAAGTAAGGGATGAAAAGTTTAGTTTTTAGATGTGCATAGAAATAAATCGGAGAGTAATTTGTTTGTAACCACACTCCGCGGTGATTGTATGTACATTCTTGGCGTAACTCAATGTCTATTTAGAAAAAAAACTATGTGTCCCTCTCATGGAATTAAATAACATTGGCACACAACTTTGGAAATTTGGTCCAATAAACTTACCTTAACCACGCCACTGTTAATTGAGCGCCTGTATCAAGATAGGTAAAGTAAAAGTCTTCTTTCGATTTTTCTACTGCCCTTTGAAACTATTTAGACAGTGTAGAAATCTTTTTTTTATAATTTCATAGCATTTGCTAAACTCGTGGAATTTTATTTTATTTTTTTGGTTACAGGAACATGATTGTCAGACTAAACAGCGTAATAATCCAATATAAGGCTATAGAAGTGATATGTTTTACTCTACATGAGCAATTCATCATTATGTGCCATCCCCTTAGAAGTATTTCATCTCCCTGAAGAGTTTGAAGATCACAAAGGGGCAGTTAGAATCATATATCGAAGAAGAACAAACAAAAGAAAAAAGCACAAAAAAAACGATCCACAAAACATACAAATAAAACTAAAGATTGTTTTTCGAATAGCACGATCAAATTAATATTCAACCGGTCTCCAAGTACATGCTATGCATGATAGTATAACTACCTAAGAGTTAAAACTTGAAACGGAATTGTCGACTCAATGAAAATAGTAGAATTTTATGCTTCTTCCACACTAATTTCCTCCCACCTTAAAGATGACCAATGCATAATTACACATACCTAACTACCAAGTACTACATATATTCCAAAGTACCACCATTATACACTCGCCAGATCAGACAGCATTTTAGGTTTTCCATTTAAAGATAACCAATCTATACCTACACTTACATTTGAGAATCAACTGCAAATAGAACACTTGAATCCTTCCTTCCACAGGTCCACTACATCTATACTTCTTCACATCAGACACTTCAACATTCTGTATATGCAATCTGTCATACAGTCATGTTGTTTCGTTTGTAGATGTTGAATATTTAGAATCATTTATAGTATCAGCTCTACTTGCTATAATATCCAAATTACCACCATTATACACGTGCCATTCCAGACTGTAACTGTCAAAGTCACATTGTAGAAAAGCTTCTCCACCTTCTACTATATATACTGGAGTATGATTGTATACATCATTGGTACAATAGACCCTACCTATAAATAAGATAAGAAATATGATAAAACGAATCAAAATTTAGTTACAATCATGGGTAAATCAAGTCACAAATTGAACCAATGACCTTTAATCGACATTGGAAAAAATATACTTTAAATTCTAATCTATTCAAAAAGGATGTATTTTTGAATAAAATGATATATTGAGTCCATCTATATTGTCACACCCATTTGAATATCATTTATCCTAGCTAGGAAATCGGCATTCCGTTATCGTGAAAGCCCACTCAAAATCGAAATATTGGAAAACCAAATAAATAAAAAATCGTTGGCAGGACCTTTTGTTACATGTTGTATCCTGTTAAAACATTTGGTGAATTTGCTCTCAAACACTTTTAATTATTTAAATATCTTGAACATGAGCATACCGGATAATGGTTATTCTAGGAACGAGTAGTACTCGCATAATTTGATATCTACTTTTTAATCAGGTATCACTCGGGTACGCAATTATGCAATAGGTAGTTAGTGATTGCAGGCCTGATGATAATAAATTGAATAAACTGGCAGTTCATATGCAATAATTCTCAAAGCGAAAGGATGGTTTATAGCTGCATTTTATCATCATTTATCTTTCATACAAAACACATTATTATAATTTGGTATACTAGTATTCATTCTTTTATCCAACATATGTGTGTAAATAGTATTTGGTATGAACATAATCGCGGTAGTCACGTGAAATCACGTATATGCGATATTTACTGTGATTGAGATTTCCGGTAGCAATAGTGTGTCTCCTATTTTCTTCTAAGAAAATTAGCGAGCATTGCAGGAACAGTACATAAACTATGTCACTTACCAAAGATTGCAATAAACAGCACAGACAGTAATGGAGACACCAACATCGTTAGCTGAGTATTATACTTCCTGGTTCTTTAAGCTTAGTCAAGCAAATTGACCCTTTTCAATACATAGCTAGTTTTTAAATAATTTGCAAAGGGATATCTAAAAATAACCTAGTATTTCCAGTTGCTTTGAAATTTATATAATATACAGTGTATGTGTGTACACTGACATCCGTTCAATGTAAATATTTCTAATGGACCGGGAAAAATACCAGATAGTGTTTTGGGTCTAATAATTCACAGTGTTAAATGTTAAATGTTAGAAGCTATAACTGGTATGTTTTCTATTGTCAAATTTATAAGATCAAATGACATTATAATACAATTTGAAATTGATGTAATGAATAAATTAGAACATCATATATTTAAGAAATATTAAGACGCCTCAATATTATCAAAGTCAGTCAGGTTTAGGGTACAATTTAATGTCTTTATATATTTTAAAAAAAAATACAATGCATTATATTAAGCTTGAAGCAACATAAATCCACAGTTATCGCCTAATCCACAATGTTCCCTTAAAAGACTTAATCAAACATATGAAAAAAGTGAATGTAAGAGTTATATTTCATGTCAAATCTCGTTTGACATCATTCTGAGTTATTTTAGCCAGACAAAAAGTAATATTGAACTAACATAAACATAGCACTTAAAAACTGGTAACAAATGTGTGATATTACTTTGATATTACGATGCTCTGGATTTTTATGTGAATATTCCTGAGTACACATGCAGAATAAAAAGCCCATATATCATACCCTATGCTTCTTTTGTTTCGAATGCACTGTAACTAATACATAGTTATCAATGGAGTGGATGGGTTGTCATAGTTTTGATCGTATGGTAGTTGGATTTACAACTACCTATGCAATCATTGTCTATCACCACTAACGTTGTATGTTCGAATATTTCTCATGCGAGATGTACTCGATACAGCATTTTTTGATAAAGTTTGTCAGTGATTGAAACAGTGGTTTTCTCTGGGTACTCTGGAGTTTTCCACTAATAAAACTGACCGCCACGATGTAACTGATATTGTTGGAAGTAGCGTTAAGCACCATAAACCAAACCTAAATCAAACCATCCATGAAGTGTTGTGTCAATACATTGAAATCCAGCGAAATGGAATAGACGATTTAAACCAATAGTTTCGTTATTTACTTATACCTCAGTGATCCAGTATATCATGTTTTGCAGAACTCTAAAATATGTCTCTTTGTTGATCCACCAGTTTAGATCTAATGGGTTACTCTTTATAGTTTGTTTGTTTAATTCGGGGTAATTTCTGAATATTATTTAATTAAAGATAATAAGACGTGTTTTGCACTAGTCAAACAGAGTGGTCTGATTTGCAAAATGCCATCTCACTGACACGATATTCGAGGTCATGCAGAAGGAAATGCGTTATGTAATGCACGATAATAAATATAAAGTGTGTTGTATGTTAATAAAGAAGCAAGTACATAATATGGAAATAATTGTCTGAATTAAACCTGGACATTTCAGAAACAAAAACAATTACAGAATATAATTAAGCTGATCAAATTTGTCTTCAAAATATATTATTTAATAGTTTACGTGATTTATTTTAATTTCAAGCTTAATTTAAAATTCAGCTAATATTGGTTGATAAAGGGTTGCCACTAACAAGGCAGCTACTGAACCAAGGGTCCCTATTCGCTACGTTGGAGTTGTTATTGTGAACGGTTTACGGTCGCCACCATGACTTGGCTGACCGTTATGGAATATCTATGTCATAAATGACCACGGATATGTTCCACTTCTCGCTAATACTTCCAGTTCATTTCCTAATTAATGACTTGTCACCGAATTTGTAACTAGATTAACACGACGAATGCTACTAGTAGAGTATGAACTGTTTACCCTATCGGAGCACTAGAGTTCACCCCCGGTTGCTAGAGGGGTTCGTGTTACTCTATCTTAAGTTTTATGTGTATGTTTTGTAGATCCTTGTTTGTCCTTAATGTCCGTTTGTTTGGACATTGTAATGTTTGTCCTTCGAACTCTTCTTAATGGAAAGAGAGTAATTATATACTGCATCAACTTCCTTACATACATATAGAAATACAAAATGTATTATACTTCACAGCTATCATCGTCGCTAGGAAGCAGGAGAAGTATGTGTCTGTGATTAAATAAAGAATTTTGAACAATATTAAAATATCACGTAGCAATATATTTTAATAATTTTTTGAAATTGTGTGACAAAAAATTAACATAGTAATGGAAAAATTCAATTAGAAATACGAAACATTGCCCAAACTCGAAGACATTGTTCAGAGGGCAACTGTTGCCCTCTCGATGGAATAGTATTGCGAACCGCTTCACAGTTATTTATTCAACTTTAAAAATTACGATCCCATATACTAGAATGAAATAAAAAAAATATATTTGTTTAAATCATTTTATTCCACATATATAATTCACCAGTGGAAAAGTAACTGCTTGCCATTTTAGAGCAAATTATTTAACCCGGATAAAGGGGCGGTAACGAATAGAAAATCTAGGAACATGGGTAATATTGGGGGCAGCCCATATAACGAAGACAATCAAACCAAAAGTTCAGCATAGAATGCTGCAATTACTACCCATACGGATCCCTCCAAAGCATAGGAGGTGAATCCAGGTGATACACGAAGGGTAAAAAGATGCACATACACCAGTTAAAGGAAGGTGAAGCAGAAAAAATATGTATTTCCTCACTAGATGGATCATCTTATTTTTATGAAATTATGAAACTAGTATTTGATCTTTCATATACAGTGAAACAAAACTATGATGCAATGAATTCAATGGCACACAGTGTAACAAGTTAACTTTGCACTGAAATGATAAGCAGGGTTACAAGTTAACCTTTTCACTTAAAATGGTATCCAGCGTGCAAGTAAGTTAACTCTTTCACTTAAAATGGCATCCAGCGTGCAAGTAAGTTAACTCTTTCACTTAAAATGGTATACAGCATGCAAGTAAGTTAACTCTTTCACTTAAAATGATATCCCGCGAGACAAGTTAACTTTTTCGCTTAAAATGATATACAGCTTGCCAAGTTAACTGCTTCACTTAAAATGGTATGCAGTTTTCACTGAAAATAATACACAGGGTTAAAAATTAGGGTTTCACTGATAATGATACACAGCGTGACAAGTTAAATTTTCACTCTGATATTGTGAGTTCATCTTTAAAACGGGAATTTATAGGATAATTTGACCCATTTAGTCTTATACTAGTCCTCTCGTCTGGCATATCTAGCTTCTTCTTGTATGCGTATAATTCTAAAATATTTATCCTGGTTTTAATATAATACATGTAGTTATTTCTGTGGCTATTCAGAAGTACGTGAAGTATACATATATGATAAAGTAGAGGTTTATTCGAATTACTATGCACAACTTTGCTTGAAATAACTCTTCAATTTCATTCAAACGCTAGCATTTCATACACAAGGACATCAATTGCTCAGTATGTCTGCCTTAGTAATCAAGAGATGGAGGCAAATTCCTCAAAATGCTTTATAAGATTGTAAAACCAGATGTGTTTGCAATTATTAAGAACAACAACATATTGTTAAGATAGACATATATTGACATGCTACAAGCTTTACTATAACAAATATGTGTTCAAAACATGTACATACAGTCAAATCTGCATTAAGAGGTCACCTTTGTGACAATGAAAAAGTGGCATTTTAAGACAGGTGGCATCTTACAGAGATTCAATTGATATGGAATTTTCTGACAGGACTAGAAAAAGGTGACCTTTTAATACAGGTGACTGCTTAACAGAGGTGATCACTTGGGCAGGTTTGGGTGTATATAATAGATAAATATATTGATTTTAGAACGAACATATATAATCTTTCATTTTCCTGTCTTTCTGTTCTTTCCTACAGTTCAATGAATGAGATCTGTATATAAATTAAAATTGATCTCTCCACATCAAAGCCCACAATATCAATTAAAGCACACAACCACATTGGTGGTATCATTGTTAGAATAGTAGATGAAAGACACATAATTCGCATTTGTTGTTGCATTGATAAGCAGACATCAGTAATGTGCAAAATCGAATACTGTTTGGCTCGAGACAAGGGTAATGTGTTTGAGTGGAGCGACTTGTCTACCCTCTGACGAAGCTTATTGATCTGGTACAAAGCCGGGATTTCTTCATCTAATGCAAATGTAATTGGTTCCCGAAATGACATAGCTGAACAAATTGCTATTTTGGCGGTAATCAACAAAATCACAGGGGTGTTTTTGAGAGGATTAAATACATATGTGTAGGAGTTTATGGATGCGTACAATCGACCAAGTCACTCACAAACTAATTAAAGTCCAAAAGACTCTATATAAATGGAGTGCCTGAAATGTACAATGGAGTCAATAAGTTTATGGTATTTGGTTCTATTAAGTCAGTTTAAGCTTAAGTGTAACAATACCACCATTTTCGGCCCTTTTAATCACGATGTTCAGTAGTCAGTCATTTTGTTTCCAGTGCTATCTTAGCAAACATTTTCTTCAGATAAAGCAAAAATAATAATTCAATTTAAAGTCAGAAGAGCAGAAAACTCACATTTTGAATGATTTAATTATTTTTATTTGAAGAGTTTCAAACGTTTAAAGTTGTCATGATACATGTGCTTATAGTCCATTGTGTGGTATATTTACTTGAGTGACGTTGTAAACCTGTCTCTCGCGTCAACATTAGCCTTGCCTAAAACTTTCAAACTTTTACAATAATTAATTTTGCTTATTTCTTGCTTGTTATTTTTGGTTGATCCATTCTTGCTTTTTTGCTCTCAAAACTAAAAAAAATACACGTAAGCAGAATGGTTTTATCCATGTGTTAGCTTTGTAATGTTTACTGTTTCGTCGAATGAAATTCTAAATTAAGGAAACAGCTATGTTCGAATCAAAATGGAATTATTACTTTTTATCTACTACAAAATGTACATCTATACGTTTATTCAGTAGAATCCAGCGTATGACCATACAGACAAACATACAAAATGAATTGTATATATTTATTATAAGTTATTATAACAACTTAAGTATTAATATCAAACACGTTTTTTTTGCAACAATGATAAAATAGATAAAATGGAATGAGGCAAAATGTATACTCGAATATTATTGCTGAATTTTGAAATAAACCAAACCACAAAAGTATAAACAAGGAAGTATAACAAAGTGAACTGGTTTCCTGTTTTAGTAATTCGATACTTTGTTTAGGTATTTCACAAAAACATTTTACAGCTATATATAACTAAGTATGTACAACACAACAAAACATGTTAAATATGTATTAAATATATAATATAAACAAACTCAATAAAATAAAAACATGTTAAATCTGAATTAAGTATACAATATAATCAAACTCAATAAAATAAAAAACTTTTTAAATCTGTATTAAACATACAATATAAACAAACTCAATAAAATAAAAACATGTTAAATGTGTATTAAATATACAATATTAAACAAAAATAAGAGAAGTGGAAACAAAGCAATAGTGATTTCTGATTTGAGTCATTGTCATTTTTCGCAAACTTGTTCACCAAAGTTATCAAGTAAACAAGACAAACTTCTCAAAACCTCTTTTATGTCAACAAAAACCGTTTTAACTCAACATAGTCTGTCTCCAGTATCGCTCCCAAGGTTTTCATAAGTAAAATACTCCTCTAAAATTTTATCAAAATCTAACAACAATTTTGCATGTTAGGGTATAGTAAATGGACAATTTTCAAAATCCCAATTTTTCATCGATTAAAACAAAAGTTTTACCAACAAAACAATGTATCGAAATAGTATATTTTTTTAATTTCGTCAAGATCCTCGATTTTAAATCAATATAAAATAATCTCAAAATCTAACAGCAAGCATACATGATTTGTTAGAAACAATGACGATTTTCGAAATTCCAAAATGCTGTTCATACACATCCACGTTTTAACCCAACATATCCTTATATCGCCCTATTCTTAATGTTATACCATAATCTACAAGTAAGTGGCGTACGGACGGACATATATACAAGTTTGTAGTCATTTGAGTTTTCGAAGAGTTGATGTTAATAAAAAATTTTAACGACGACGATGATGACGGGAACAGAGCGATGCGGAAAGGTCAAATGACCAGCTAAAGTAGCTTGAACTTCGTAACATAAGTTATATGTCTAATTTAATGTTAGGCTATATTTTTAAATTGGTGTACTCTCTGTCTTCTGGTTCTGAAATGAAGAAGTCAAAACATCAATAACAACAAAGTAAGAGTAAAATATGCATTCTTTAATAAGGCAAGTGTGCCTACAACTAGAGGTTCAACTAGTGGACAACAATCCCCATTAACAAACGTACCAAGTTTGGAGAAAAACATTAGTTTGTTGATTTTGTTGATCATGTCTATCCAATTACGTTTCAACTAAAAATATAGATATCAAATATACTGTTCACGATGTGTTTCTGATATCATGTTCACTCAAAGCCAAAATGCTTGAAAGCAAAATAATTTAAAATCCTTTCGGAGAAATAAAAAAAGCCAAAATGGTCTAAACAGATAGCCAAATTCGGCTGATAACACCTAACCATGAGGACGTAAAACCATAGTATTAATGATAATTACATGATTAAGGAACTATAAATTTCGCTAAAAAAATATATTGAATATATATACACAAAGAAAAAAGTTAAGCACCCCCATGTTTTTTTTGAAATGACAAATGATACGACAAGAATCACGAGATTACTGACCAGATAATCTCAAGACCGCAATGGTGACCTGTTAGGACATTACATTGGCTGTTAGAATCCACACGCAAAAATAAAAATAAAATGTTTAATTTAATGAATATTTAATCGCAATACCACAAGGCCAGTTTTTGCAGTAAAACATGTCCATTTTAAGTATTGACCTTTAAAGTTCAAAAAGCACGATAAGAATGTAATTTCACTTTCAAAACGTCACTTATGAATCACTTGACGACATCTATTGTTCAAAGTGCATTACCGGGTGGAACCCCCACGTGCTTGCATGACGTCCTCAACCCTGCGTCGCATCCCTTCAGAGTAACGTCGGATGTCCTGTTGTGATAGCTGCTGTCATTCTTGATGCAATGCTGCTTCCAACTGACGAATGTTTTGCACAGGAGGTTTCCGAGCTTGTATCCGGTAGCCTAACATGTCCCAAATATGCCCTATGGGATTCAAATCCGGGTTCATGGCTAGCCAAGGAACATAAGTAACGGCTTCGCTTTGGAGGTAGGTGATTACTGCTCTTGACGTTGTCATCCATATACACAGGCATTGTAGCTAGTGGGTGGTTGTGGAAATGGGGAGACAACAACTGGTTGTAAGACGTCTCTGATATACTGATCAATAGCTAGGTTGCCTTGTATGTTGACTAAATCCAGCTTGCAGTCATGAGAGATACACCCCCAAACCATTACTGAGCCTCCACCGTAAGGGACAGTTGGCTGGATGTTCCTTGTGGTATAGGTTGTATTTTTGTGTCTCCAAACCCTCATCCGGCCGTCGGCTACATGAAGCAGAAACCGGCTCTCGTCTGACCAATGGATCTTGCGCCATGTCATTAAATTCCAATCACGTCGTGCTAAGCACCATGCCAAAGGTGTTCGTCGATGTTGGTCTGCCAACAGTGGACGTTTAATGACCTTCTTTGACTTAAGTCCGGCTGATTCCTGACGGTTTCTAACTGTTCTTGTTAACATACGTCTATTGGGAAGAGTACGGAACTGGTTGCAAATAGCTTTCGTCTATCCAAATGCTGCAATACCCTGTCGTCACGATCAGATGTTTCCCCGGATCTTGGCAAGTCTTTCACATTGTTGGTTTGTGTGTGTTTTCTCACCAGTCGGCTGACTACAGAATAGTGGTAGCCCATCTTACGTTCAATAGATTTGAAGGATTTCCCTGTTGTATGCATGCCGATTATTTGCAATTTGCCATTTTTATGCTTTTGATATTTTCCTTCGTACCATGCATACTGAGAATGAATTTTGTTTTAAAACACCGGACTTAAATACCCCAATTCGAAGCGTGAATATACTGAATTTTGAGTAATGCGTGAGAGGCATGGTTCACGTGCATGACTAGTCGATATTACATATAATTGTCACACCTGTGTGAGCATATCTTTTAAATGGAACATTGTTCTTGTTATAATCAATATAAATATTATAATCTAAACTTAGTGTAACTTATTATGTTTTAATATATTAGGGGTGCTTAACTTCTTTCTTTGTGTATATATGTCGAAACACTTATTACTGGGCAGATGATACCCTCGGCGACGAATAGTCCATCACCTAAGGTATAGACACATTATTACGCAAGGTTATCGCAAGTTATCTTACCTCATATTTAGTGCGGTAATGTTTAGTTATTATATGCATTTAGGTAAGTAGATGTAGCATGTAGTGCAATGTTTTCACAGGGTGGAATATTTAATATAAAACTGATTTAATTTTTATGAAATTAATTGTATATTTCCATTTCAAACCTCACAATACGTAACTATGTTAATCGATTATGTCATAAAACTATAGCATTAACATCAGGGTTGCGTTCATTATCGTAGCAGCTAGCATAGCTGCTAGATAAGATAGCCACGACGTTATTGAACGATTATCTACGTAGCAGTACTAGCAAATATGGCGTCAATCATGTAGAATAATTTCTTGGAACATTTTAGTTAATCGTATTTGTCTAGTTACTTTAATAAATTATCATTCGCATTAAAAGCGTTGCCACTTCCTGCAATGCCGCTAGTTTTGCCTTATGAAATTAAATTTAGTTTTTGCCGCCATCTGGGATTCAAAAGCTAGCATATATTTTAAGCTAGCTAGAGCTACGTAGCAGCTAGGATAGCTTTCCGTTCAATTTGATTTTTCTACATAGCTTAACCTAGCAGCTGCAATGTTGAACGCACCCCAGGTAACACCGTGTACTGGACACACCAAAAGACAAATCTTTTTTAATCTACTTTGAGTAATTTCTGACTGTTTACCTTGCTTGTTCTTCATCTGTTCATAAACATTAGGTTAATCCTTAACACACATCGTTTCATACTGTTCTGTTGTTCTGTAATATAATATACACTAAATTGTACTAACAAAACTAAATATAGCAATAGAAAAGAATGGTAAACCACAAAAGAACACATAATTTACACTATTGTAATGATAATGGCTACATCTTTATACTGTTCTGAATATGTTCGTTTGGCAGTCGATTGTATTGTTGTCATGGTTAATGTTGTATTTAAAATAACACTTTCTAAATAATATAATTTACTAAAGCTGAAAAAGCTCAGTTTATTGCTCTCAAATGGTTTTTACCGCTCGTCTTTCCGGTCGTAATATTATGAGCGGGCCCGATGAAGGTTTGAGCATTGTGATGCCAATGGATACCAGTTGTCATGTTGTCATACATGTAGCTCATGCAGAGTTGTGAAGCATTTCGGCAGTAAATGGTATTGATGTCATATATGCAGCCTTTGCAAATTGCAAAACCGTTTGACAGCAGATTGCATTGTTGTCATACATGTAGCCTATGCAAGTTGTTAAACAGTTCGGAAGTATATTATATTGTTGCTATGCATGTAGACTATGCAAGGTGCCAAGCCGTTCGGCAGTATATTACATTGTTGTTATACATGTAGACCATGCAAATTGCTAAGCCGTTCGACAGTAGATTATATTGTTGTTATACATTTAGCCTATGCAAGTTGTGAAACCATTCGGTAGTAGATTATATTGTTGTCATATATGCACCATATGCAAGTTGTTAAACCTTTCAGCAGTAGATTATATTGTTGTTGTTTTTTCATTCATAGTCTATAATAAAATGAAAAACAATAGAATACCACTCTAAAGTGAAACTATTGTGAAATAAATTGTATTATCATATGACTTCAGATAATGTCTTTTCTGATTGGCTGACGTCCCTAGTAACGTTCTTTGATAAAACGTTATAATCACCTCACGCGAAGTAACGCGTGGTGAATATAACATTCCAACGTCTTGCACCACACGAAACCAAAGAAAACGTAGTGATAAAAGCTTATTTTACGGGTAAAAGAAACATATACAATGTGTCATATAATAAAACAATTGATGACTTTCAATTCGATGTATACTCGGATTTATTAACCCAAGAATAACATATTTACCTCGGCCTTCTGGCCTGGGTAAATATAGTGTTCCTGGGTTAATAAATCCTTGTATCCACCTCATTAAAAGTCATTAATTGTATATTATTTTACCTCATATATTAATTACCATAAATAGATTAATTTGATTGGACAATGGGTAAAACCCAGAACACGTGATCACACAGGACAAAAGTCATATTCCGTGAAATAAAAATCATATTCCACCCACTCGGAAGCCTCGCGGAGTTTCCCGCCAGAGCTATCGTTCTTTGACAGGAAAACGTCAGGCACGCATCACTTGCAGGCGACCTTTACAATGGATGTGGTTTTCAAATGTCTGAGACAACGTTCCAATGGACTTAAAATATGTTTGCCAGCAGTATTTTACATGTATGTGTTTTCTTGGTTTCATTCGGTATAATAAAAAAATTATATCGTTGCCCTCAGGGAATCTGATACTATTGGGTGAATAAATGTTCATATTTCCCTCACCAGCATGCAATAAATGTATACTATTGTCATTGACAGTACATGCTGTGAGACAGTTAGGTAGCACATTGTACTGTCATGGTTTACATATAGTTAACTATTAGCAAGTTATAAAATGTAAAATATTATCATATTAGAAGCATGCTATCATAGCTGTCGGTGGTTTACTTATATGCATTTCATTTTGCCTCATTAAGTATTATACACTCTGTAAAATGCAACTAGAGAACTAATCTTATTATTTATCGTGGCATGTCGAAGCTGAACAATATTATATATTTACTGACATCAGGTGAATCAACAACCGGTACATAATGGAGGTGAAAAGACAACAAGAAAGTGACTGTCAAATTAAGATACTTACGATTCAGACTGTCTTTGTTCTGGAATATCAAATATGATTAAGCAATATTTAACCACATCTACACTCTAAATGCTGATACATAAAAAAGTATGCAACATGTTATTTGTGTGGCTAATAGCAAATGTGGCTACATACATGGCCAACCTTATGACCTGTGAGGCATAATACTGTTCTCTGCAAAACCTGCAGTGTGTTGTTGTGTGTGCATGAACATCCGAGAGTAGATAATTAATGGACAGGAGCAAATTGGTACCAATTGGTTTAAGATCGGGCCTGAGAATATACTTTTGGTGCAAAGAGCAAATTGTTTTATAAAAGTGGTCGTGTTATTGTATGTTTTTGCTAGATATAATCTACTGTACGCTATAGTTATACCTCAAATCATATGGCAATGTTTCTACTGATATTGTATCATCAGCTGCAAAAAGCTAGTTTTTTATCTTTTGCTTAATCGCTCACTCGGACAGATGTTTCAAATAGTTATTGTACCATCATTTTACCATATATTATTACATCGTAGAGTAGAAATAAAATGATAGTTCACAGCTTAACCATTGGCAACAAACAGAAGGACCACATCACTTTCTTTAAAATTACATGCATAAAGTTAACTCACTTTATATAGACTTGTTTGGACAACCTACGATGATTGCTACTGAGAGACTTCGGTTAATAAAAAAAATCCATGCCCAATATTGTTTTACGAAACGAATTAAGATAATAAATTCATCGTACCGTCTTCACTTGATAAATCCACATAGGTATTTGGAATGGCTGTCATTTCGTAAGTCGTTGTAGAACTACAATGCATAGATGAAGTCGTATTTTATAGTATACACATACAGAGTAGAATTGGCAAATATTTTTAAATGTATAAATTCCACTAAAATGAATAAAGTGAAATAAGGAGTCAAATTGTAACAAGTGTCACAACATCTGCAGAAATTAAGATTCAAACCAGAACATTGTAGAAACGGAGGATAAAATGCATACCCCTTACACATACGTACATGACCGCTCAATCTTACGGGTTGGTACATACATTTCAATGAAAGTAGTGGGTTGAACTATTTGTGTATGTGTCCAAATCTCTCTTCTTATTGAAATGATGTGGAAATGTGAGATGGTTGCATAAAACGCATGGTCACAATGTCGAATCTTCGTGGCGAAAACGATTGCTATATCATTCACCAGTGAATATATTGAATGCTGATAATAATTCTAGGGGCCTTCTAGTCGTGATTGTATGATAGTTGCGTTTATAGCTACTCGTGTAATTAGTGCCTATCATCGCTGATGTTGTGAGTTCGAATTCCGTTCATGGCGAGGTGTAGACGATACAACATTATGTGATAAAGTGTGTCAGTAACGTACGACAGGTTGGTGTTGTTCTTCCTCCATAAAAGCTGACGGCCGCGATATAACTGAAATATGGATGACAGTGGCGTTAAGAACCATAACCCTAACCCTATTATATATCAAACATATAATTTCATGTTCCTTTAATCATAAATGCTTAAACGATGCAATGATTTTCGGTATCCACCTTTAATATATAACAAATATGATAATCTAATACAATGGACCATATATTAGCTATTTTGTTGAATTCTGTCGGATAGTAATAATATGATTGTACCACAGAACAAAGTTAGTACTACATATTCTATTTTAACAGACCTCTTTCTTTTCTGCAAGAAAATCTTATTATTTTTTGGTGACCAGTTATATTTTTGTTCCTGGTAGAAAAGCTATATTTGCATCGGATTTTCGTTACAATTAGCATTTTGTTATGCATAGTAATATGATGTTTGAGATACTCACACATGTCCACCTCTCTGCCGTAGATCTGAAAATTGAAAAAAAAGTAATAAATAGACAGCAAACGTATGGGAATGTTGTCAGCAGTATAAAAGAGCAGATATGTAGTTGTAAAGTAATATGAAGCTTATTGTCCTTCCTATTCCATTCCATTAACTACTTGGAATCTCATTGTGTCAAACTTAAGTTCCAAATTCACTATTAGACTTAAGAGTGATAACTAGTAAGTTGTTGATAATCTAACACACCACTTATTTCAATATTAGAGATGAAGGTGGAATTTATAGAAGAAAAATAAAAAATATTGTTTCCGTCCTTTGATAAAAACTGTGTCAAGGACATAGTTCACCCGACCAACCAGCGACAGGCCTATTACTTCATCAATTAATATTGCTGCGTAACCGTAGCCCTTTATGGTCCTTCTTTTTTTTGGCGGAGCATATGGCAAAAACTTGCGAATTTGCAACCACGATTGAGTCGCACCTTTCCATGGGTTTCTGACGATCGGACGGCAAGTGTACGTAACCAAATGTGTATGAAACATACTCAAATATGTTTCTGTCACCCTGGATTATTATTTATGCAAAATTATTAATTTCCTTCTATTTCTAACAACAAATATATGATTACAGCATAATCCCGCCTACTCTGAACTCCATGTTGACACCATCGAGATTCTCGTAGTCACGAGATGTATAATGCGCAAATCGGATGCCGGAGAAGTCTTGTTCTGTTACGGCTTTTACATAACTTGTACTTCCGTGTGCCGATCGGACTTTCTTTGTTCGTTTTTCTGACTTTTTTCCTGGAAAAAGCGGATATAATAAACACTTCTTGTATTTTTACAACCAATAAATACAGGTTCCATTCACGAAAGTACAAGTTATGTAAAGGCCGTAACAGAACAAGACTTCTCCGGCATCCGATTTGCGTATTATACGTCTCGTGACTACAAGAATCTCGATGATGTCAAGATGGCGTCAAGAGTAGGCGGGATTATGCTGTAATCAGATATTTGTTGTTATAAATAGAAGGATATTAATAATTTTGCATAAATAATAATGTAGGGTGATAGAACAATATTTGAGGAAACAAAACGTACACTTTTGGCTACGCACACTTTGCGTCTGATCGTCAGAATCCCATGGGAAGGTGCGACTCAATCGATGTCGTAAATTCCACAAGTTATTGCATAGGGAATATCCGTAGCCCTATGGTCCGCCAAAAAAAAGAACCATAAAGGCCTACGGTTCCGCACCTAGAATTAATACCACGGATGTCAAAAGGAATAGAGGTAATTCGCAAAATAAACTACCAGATGTCTGAGTTAATACCAATGAAACGTACTTTTAATATTTTTACAGCGAAATTTATATTGAAATGTGGATTACTCCACGTACGTTTTGTGAAGAAACTTATTTATGCGTAATATGTTTATTTTCTATTCCTTTGTTTGATAATCTAACATCTAATTCTGAATACTAAGTAACAGGCATTTATCATGTCTTTCCCGTTTGAGTATCCCCCTAAATGTTGTAACACGCCGCCAATAGATACTGTAATATTTGCTTAACGTGTCAGTTACTGCTATTTAACAAAAAATGGAAACACAAAACCTCGGCTATATCGTGCTATGAACAAATTACATTGAATGAAATGATGTTGAGAGGTCAGCTTTGTACCAGACGAACGCGCTTAATGGGATCTTCATAGTGCTAGCTCACTGCACCTCCAGTCTGTTGACAATCATCTCTAGCTACTAAGTGATGCATGCTTAGCGGAAAGCAGTAAATACCAATTTTATTGTGGTGGGTTGATCCGCTCGGGGCTTGATCTAACGAGGCGAGAACGCTAACGGTTACCCAACGCATGCCGTTATGCTTAGCGAAACTTGTGTATGAAATTATAGCTAGTTTTAAATTTATTGCCAACACAGACTTACTTATGATATTGTTTTCTTTAATATCTAATCACGATTGTTGGTTTGTATGGAGGTGTGCTACATGCATAGAATAAGGCACTGTTAAAAAAAGAGCTATCAGATAAAATTGAGAAAAACAAATGCGACACTTTCGGAAAAGTTCCATAATCCAGTCGACAAGTCGTAGAAATAGACAAATAGTATACCACAACACACATATATTCATGACAGGTCACGTTGCAGTCTTGATACAAGTACCTTGCTAGGTTAAATAAGTTTAATGGAGATGCCACGGTTACACGGAAATGAAAAATATATACATGTCTTGAATAACTGAGTAAATTGTAATGTTATATGTATGACATGCATTATTGAACATAATGACATAAATACCAGACTGGTGCTTTAAATATTATTCTAGCTAAATGTTCTCGATGTATGCAGAATTATATTGTAATTATTACCTTCATTTCTCGTACCACTCGTACCCTCTCCCTCTCTGATATCTTCGTACATATCATTGGTTGTTCGGTTTGGAGAAGACATTTCGTCTATATTATTCGACCTATATAATATATAACATTATATTTAAACATAGCATTATAAATATGATTGAAATCTTCAAATATATGACACACCTCGACATGTAGAAAATTTAAGACGTATCTAGCGTGAGCTATATTCAGTCGGGCTAAAATCAAATTACTGATTTTACCATACTAAGTACATTTGTATTGAGGGAGTCACGGTGAAGGCCAAAACGTGTTTGTTGTTGATGCTAAACGCCACTTTCAACAATTTTTCAGGTATATAGTGGTGGTCAGTTTTAATTCTGGAGGAAAACGGAGGACCCAGCGAAACCCAGACAAACTTTATCACATAATGTTGTGCACATCGACCTGATCAAGATTCGAACTCACAACATCAGTGGTGATAGGCACTGATTACATAGGTAGCTGTAAATCCAACTACCATATGATCACGGGCACGACGGCCCCTCCAAAAGTTGAGATGAGTATGTAACAAAGGGAAAATCGAGAAAAGACAAATAATTTAAAACACAACTAATATATTGATCATTATTCTCTTTTTTATTCCCTTAATAAAAAATTCCAATGAGAACTGTAAAGTCGAATAACCAAAACCATATACATTTTGTATGTCAAAATATTGATCAAGTTATTATAGATGATCACAGCACTTATCATGATTGTATGCTTGATAAAGTATTATTAATATTAAAGCATGGTCTGAACGGACATTCAATTTCAAGGGTCAATTTGAGTCGATCGCATTGATATTGAAAGTAATTAACATTTTCTGTCTTAGTCCGAAATTGCTTTGACTTTCTGGTTGACGACGAAATGCAAGGTCAGCGATAAAGCATTTGTTTGTTTTAAATACTAAAGATATCTCCTTAGAAAGTTGGCGGAGAAAAACAGTTATTTTATGCGAAATGAATTATGATTAACACTCTTGCTCGATATATTACAAAATAAATTTATTACCTGTTCGAATTTTCATAGCCTGTTCCACCTGACCAACCTGCAAAATTAAAAGGTTAAATAAAGAAAATAATGTAAAATTTTGCAATATTCATAAAATATAAAATTTATAAATGTCTGTTCATACATTAAAAAACCTACTTTTTTAAAGTCCATTTTATGTTAATTAAAACTATATACTAAAACGTTGTCTGTCTTATCATCTTCGTGTTGTATAATAATTCTGTATGCATAAATTACAAGCATTATATCAGTTAAAATTGTACATTGAATCACACATAGATTGTAGTTAACAGAATACAACACATTTAACATGTTGTTGCATACATGTAACACGAACAGAACGACAGTCACAGGAACATAACAATTACCACTGAATTGACGATGAACATAGATTAAAATGTTACGGCAAACGTAATGACTCTAACTTTCCAATTATAAACTGTTCATGTTTTTTGTATCACGCTTCAAGTAGCTCCCATTGGAGAGTTGGATTGAAGACTTCACCTCGACGTTTTACTGTCACCATCATGATTGTGTTAATCACTTCTCAGTATCTGTGATGACGAATGATCTACTTGTACTGTCGTACAGGTAATCAAAAGCAGTAAGTAAATGACCAAACGAAAAAGGACAAACAATGATCTTGAAAATGCTACACTAAAGCAAAAAACCGGGGAAGAACTTTGGTGCTGCTCTACTAGTGACACCAGTCGTGTTGCTCTGGCTACATGTTACCTTTCTTTGTCTTTATGATGATCACACTGATGACTATAACAGCTATAACACCAGCCATTCCTCCAATAACAGCGTGCAATCCACTTGAGGATGTCTCTTGGATTAATGAAAATAAACAAGAAAAATAAGATAATAATTTGAACTATCCTCGTACATCAGCTACAACCATGACCATTTCTGATTCCTGATATATGTCACAGATAAATTGACCATATAACAATTTAAATATCGAATTGATGGCTGTGATGGTACCACTACCGAAACCAACAGGTTAAATCATCAACACAGACAACATTCAACTGTAAATATATTTAATACCAAACTGTACATACAATGCATTTATAACAACATTAGACAAAGTACAAATTCATTAAAAACTGACGACATGAATGTAAATACATTAAATATGACCATGACACATTCTATGATTTGAGGACTTAATTGCTGTAATAAACTTATGAACAGTTTATTTTGATATTTTGATGAATTTTAATATAATAAACTTTTAAATAAACGAATAAAAACCGTAAATCTAAATGAATCGTTTTGCAAAGTATAGTATAAAAGTATAGCAAACATTTAAATACCGGTAAATATATTGCGTTCGCTGTTAGGCGTCTGTCTTTTCCGATGACTTGGTAGTTAAAAAAATGTATACCAATCCTGGGGCGCAAATCTACCTCGTATTGATCGATTTCTTTTCGTGTCACGAATGCAACTTAATGTGTTAGTATAGTTATCAGTCACAGTCATACGTCACGATGAATATGATGCAACAATGAATGAATAACTGAATGAATGAAACAAATAACATCTATACGTTCTAATAACAATTACGGTGACACATATCATAAGATCTTTACAGGAAATCTAATCAGTTTATTCCGTTCAATTAAATAAACCTCCGCAAATTTGAAGGAAACTAATCCTCTTCTCCCCATTATTCCTTTCCCACACCTCTAACTCTTCCTCCCTTTTCTCCCATCCTTAAACCCCTCCGTATCCCCACCCGTAAACCTTACCCCTTTTTGTTTTATTAATATCAAATTTGATAATGTATGGACAGTATTCATCGTATTATATTATTAATAGTGCTTGTTGCTTGTACATGTAGCTCCGGTTTATTGTTTACATAATGACTGTTGATTGTTTAACAAGTACATATTGATTGTGTACGTATTGACTGCTGGTTGTATTAGAAGTGTATGTTGATTGTATAGACATTGCCTGTTGACTGTATGCGCAGTACATGTTGATTAATATGTAGCTCCAGTTGACTGTTTACACAGTACATGTTGATTAATAGACAGTGCATGTTGACTGTGTTCACAGTGCATGTTGATTAATAGGAAGTTCATGTTGGTAATGTCTGTTTCTCAAGCTTATTCAAATATTTATGAACCAGAGCTCATTAGTTGTATACCTTTGTCCTGTTTTACTCTTGTTTGTATGATGTCTATAGCTGTACTTAAGCTCCTGCCAAACATATTTACCGAATACATTTTCAATTCATATAATGTACTATCCTGTAACCCAGAAAGAACATAGGTCAGACTGCTCAACTGTTTTGTATTGTGTGATATCTCCTTTATGGACCATGTTTCTGTTCTACGTGCTCGATACTCTAGATAGAAAGTCTGTTCGTGGTCACCACTATAACCTGGAGTCCACTCTACCAATATACTTGTTTTAGTAGAACTAACTAAGCTGAAATTTGCGGGAGTTTGTGGATGAACTGAAATATGACGAAGAAGATGAACAGTAAATACGTAAGAAACATTTTGGAAAGAAATTCATGTTCATTTATATTCCAAATATAAGTACATTTAGAGTTCTTTACAAACAATAGTATCACATATTCTACATTCTAGATATAACTGTAATAAAGTATTTATTATTTTACTGTTTGTTTGTTTGTTTGTTTGTTTGTGTGATGGTGTTTAACGTGCCACTTTCAACAATATGTCAGCTATATCGTAGTGGTGAGTTTCTCCACATATGAGTTATTATGTCAGCCTTCACATATAACTGGGCGAACAGCGTTATTATAAAGAACGCTATGATTGCCAACATTTTACATACTATATTCGTGAAGCAGAAGTTAGTTGTCATATTTATGATATTAGTTCTGTTAAACAGAGCCGATGGCTTCAACCATTTTTGTTTTAATCGGATAGTATACAAGGCCATAGTACATATTATAGTGACACAATAGTCTACTTTGAGCCACATCCTTACTGTCAATACACACCTTTCGTTATTATATATATGGTAAATATTATTTAAATCATGAGTGTTAGTGGTATCGATGTTGTCGCTATTATAATTTAAATATTATTTAAAGAAAACGAGAACATTCCAGATTTTTCAGGAAATGTGAAAGAAAAATTAGACAACAAAATGGATGCATGTATTTTCTGAATTGACAAAGACAACAACAAACTGTCGACAATATTGTGTTTACTACAAAGGCTTATCATTCATTGTATTTTAGTAGATATTTTATTTTCATTTGAACTCAACGTGAGTAGTCACTTTTAACATAGGAAATAGAGAAATTATAATAACCTATTGAAAATTAAAGGCACGAATGGTGGGATATATCTGTATATTTCTGGTTTAGATTTGAAATTTACCTCTACCTATACTCAATACTAAGTGTAATAAAATAGTTAAGTGTAATCAATAAAATAATATATTAAAAGAACAAAATCGTAAAAATATCGAATTGGTTGGAAAACCTTAGCGCTGGTTGTAGTTGTATGTAATAAAATGAATAGCAAAAGTAAATTCATGACAATTTCTTTACATCACATATTAAACGAGTTCAGCTCTTCTCATCTCTACTAAAACGTATGTAGTTTTAATTTTCCACATCTAGTTCTGACATTTCAAGTGAATTGGATAACAAAAACTTCATAAAATGTATGGAAACCAACAATTAAAATCATCCACGCATGCACACTCCCGTGCACCCTTCAACAAGCAATTAACCGAGTTTGGCTCATCCCGTTTCTACTATGCACTTTGTATTTGTATTTACAAATCTAAATAAGAAATTCATTGCCGATTTATAACAACAGTTTTCAAACCAAGTAACAGTAAAACATGTTACCTTTGGGTATCAGTGTTATATTTAAGTCAACAGATCCCAACTGGTTCACAATTGTAAACTTATAGAGTTTGAAGTCTGACTCGTTTTTCACTTCTATAGAAGAAGTCAAGATGTATTTGTACTGGACGCCATCTTGTTGTACAGTCCAGTCACGTCCTGTATATGTACGCCACTCTGCCGTGGGCTTAGGATATGACACAAGTTGCACAGTAATATTTGTAGTAGAATTCATCTGTGCTCCTATTATCTGTCTGGCTACCATTATTTTTTTCGGCTTACCTACAATTCAACCATTTATATTATATTGATAGGCGAGTGAGTCACTGAATAATTGTTTTAACGCTAATTCCGGAATTTTTCAACATTAATTTTCAATGAGATGATGATGATGATTAAGACCGCTTGACACTAGTTATATTTTTATTGTCATAATTGACAGGAAAAAAACGGTCGCTTCACTCGGTCACATTTACCAGATTCTGAACCATTCAATTCTCGCTCTAACTCCTTAATGCTGCGTTTTTACTGAAGACGCAACACATACCAAGTATATGACTTAAATTTAACTCGACCAGGGCTTGAACACACATTATATCACACTCGAGGCGAGCACGCCAACCATGCACCACCGTTGCAGTTTGAATATTAATAATACAGGAGATGAAGGTGTGTTTGCTTGACGGTATTTAAATGTCGTTTTGTTTATGATGCAACAGATTGCTACATATTCAATACTGTTTTATCGTGTAAAACCCATGCGAAACAAATAGATGGCAAAATGAGGTTAACAAAAAATGAAGGATTGTGTACAGCGTGGCTTATTAGAAAGTTTATCTTTTGCGTCGATCCATTCCTTTATCAATATGTCACTACCCACATCAGGTGGAAGATTACCACTTCTTCCATTATTGGGGGGTCATGGTGGTCGTATTTGTATGGTAGTTAGATTGCAACTACCTGTGCATTCACCACTTATGTTGTGAGTTCGAACCTCGTTCATGGCGATGTTTACTCGATACAACATTATGTTAAAAAGTGTGTCAGTTACTTGTTTCAGGTTGATGATTTTCTACCGGGTACTCCGGTTTCCTCTACCAATAAAACAAACTAATATAGCTGAAATATTGTTGAGTGTGTCGTTAAATACCATAAACCAAACCAAGCCGTCTTCAATTCTTTTTCTTCCAAAAATAAACAATCCATTTCCTCTACTCTTTGATGATTACTACTAAGGTCATTGGATTATAATTTGCATACCAGAATATATTAGTTTGCGGAGGTGCATTTCAACATTGTATAATACATATAGATTATAACATGGCCATTTCCATATCGGTCCCGGTATCATCTCAAGACTTCCATATCAGCCCAAGGCGATAGCCGCGGGCTGATATGGGTCGAGGGATGATACCAGGAGCTATATGGAAAAGGCTATGTTATAATCTGTTTATCACATATTTAGCCATGACTGAAATAAATAAATTGTAAATGAATAAATGAACTTATGTTTATTCATCAACATAACAACAAAATAAATAAAGTCTAAAAATCCACAACATAATTCGCCGTATTTATCACAGGTATTGAACATAACTTTTCAATAATTATAAATCAGACTTCTAATTCTTATCATTTGTGTCATAGCAAATTATTGTCACATTTCCCTGGATATATCTGAGTATGGGAATTGTGTTATTTTGGAGTTGGGCAAAATGGGAGCCAAAACGATAACGGTTTGTTTATTAAAGTTATTATTAGTAACCGTTGACTGGACAGAGTTATTACTGATGAAAATTAGATTATCGATAACTGTTTTATTTTCATAGTTCTCAATAGTCGATACGATGGCGTAAACATCAACAGTGAAGATTCGCCATCACTAAGATATCTACTGATGGAAGCTTGCATGGATACATTTCAATGAATTGGGTTCGTAATCTGGTTTGAATTTCGTGCGCGCTGAAACAAAATCTTGCCAGGTGCATGTACATCTCCCCGACTTCAATATATTCAGGATTACGGTGTTCTCCCACTGTTGATAACCATCCCTTGAATATCCTTATGTTACTCTCAATTTTACGTTTTGTATTGATATTTTTCATCTCCGTTTTATCGATTTTTTTGTATGCTGTTTGCTTACGTGTCACAATGACGTCATCGACGCAGGGCACAATAACCGGTTATTTGCCCCGGGCACTGATATGGATCGGGGACGTCTTCGTTTATCACACATGCAAAACGGATAACGTACAAATATGTGATAAAAACATATATATAATTTAGTGTGCATGATGCGTAGCTGGGGTAACCTTCATGAGATATGGTCTCAAATGATTGGACAGACATGTAACTAACAGTCTTTGGGAGCAAGAAAACCAAAGGGACTAAACAGGATAGTTAACATCGGCTAAGGTCACCTCTGCATCAGGGAGAACATTAGTCTTAATAATAATTATATTATTGTAAATTTCAATAATACATATTTCTAATAAACCATATCAGTGCAGGAACAGTGACCACTGGGCCGCTAAAACTCTTATGTACCAACCAACTAATAATGATACAAACCTAGATATCTAATTTACTACACAAGACGCATTTCTGGAATAACCTTCATCAGGTACGCTCAAAATTGGAAGAATAGAAAGCCAAATAATTGAATAGTGTTATTAAAGTCAAAACATTACAAATCCAAATAATATAAACGTTTTCTTAACCAAGAAACCCACGGGTCCTCGACGAAACATAAAAAATTGGTAGTTATTGATATTTCCATTATATACATATAATTACTATGTTCATGAACATTATGGAGGTGTAAACCATTTTACATTTTAGAGAATGTTTTACGAATAATTATGTCACATTACTCCCAAATTCACATATGTGACAGGTAAAGCATCTATTGTAGTCATCGTAACAAAAAAAGTAAATATTTAAAAGATATAACATGTACATATATGGGATTTAGGTATTCAAAGTGGTAGGGAGAATAATGAGATGTGCTGTCGTCATGCATCTTGTAAACAAACATGTGGACACATTTATTATCTTTACATTTATTTTTTATATACAAATAAAAAGTGTCATTAACATATATATAACTTACATTGTACTGCAAGGTTAATAGTCTGTTTTACAACGTCCTTAATACCATTGTCTACTTCTACCGTGAAGTTCCCAGAATTCTCACATTCTAAGACCGGAAGTGTTGCTGTATAATATTTGCCACTTGTGTTGTGCATCAACGGTGTTTTGGGGAAATCATAAGAATCAAAGGTTAAGCGTGATTTTGGATTGCTATCAATATACATTTGAAGATTAACTTGTTGATATTCTTCCAACTTATAACTTGTCCTATAAGTAGTGAATCCAGACGAGTCTTTACCGAGGTGCAAACTCATGATTGAAGGTGGATCTGCAATTTACAAATGAATGTATGTTCTGAATTAGTAACACAGTTTGTATCGAGTTTTTGCTATTGTATTATGTAGAGTAGATGTAAACCGCTTTTGGTAGTCAGTATGCAAGCGAATTTTGCACAATAATTTAAGCTGTACGGTTTAATCAGCGATCAGAATACACGAGGAAGACTTCAATAAGAAGTAAAACTTTAAAAAGTGCGGATAACTATTTTGTTTTGTTTATCATTTATCAGAAGTATTGCAATTAATGTATGTATACTTGTAGATATATTGCGTAGTCCTCTGATGACTGTTAGAAAAGCCGCATACAGATGCACATATTACCCCTACGATATCTGGATAGCCAATGTTTATGACTCGTTCGGTTGCAATTTCCAATGCTACTGTCACCTAGATCAAATACTAATCATGAAATCTGTAAATAGTTTTTACTTTTTTCAATTGCATCGTTGAATCTCTGAGATAATCATCAAAGTGTTGAAGGTTGTTAACCGTAGATAATTTAGGTGAATGATTTGCACTAAATAATTGAACGTATGACATATGACAATGGGCATCTCTTAAGATGAACATAAAAGCAAAATCATCTGAGATTAATTTTCTTCGTTGCAGGGTCAGCATAATATATCATTCCAAACAAATCTGCAATAAACAATAACCATAGCATCTACTTACAATGAACGGTTACCTAAGCATCTGCTTACAATTAACGTTATCAGAGCATCTCCTTACAACGAACGGGTACCTAGACGTCTGCTTTCAATAAACGGCAACCATAGCATCTACTTACAATGAATGGTAAGCATAACATATATTTACAATGAACGGAAACCATAACAACTACTTACTATGAACGGTTATCATAGCATATACTTACAATGATCGGTAACCATAAAATCTACTTACAATCAACGTTAATCATA
>MJUT01060636.1:27052-54920 GCA_002080005.1 Gigantidas platifrons | reverse complement strand
TCATAGCATCTACTTAAAATGCACGGTAACCATAGCAATTACTTATATTGGACAGTTATCATATCATCTTCTCACAATGGGTGGTTACCATATCATTTATTTACAATGGATGGTTACAATAACATCTGCTTACAATGAATGGTAACCGTAGCATCTAATTACAATGGACGGTTTTTATAACATCTACTTACAATAGAGGGTTAACATAGCATCTACTTGCAATTGACTGTTACCATAACATCTTCTTACGAGTGGTTACAGCAGCATTTACTTACAAGAGAAGGTTACTATAACATATACTTACAATTCACTGTTACCAAAGCATCTCCATACAATGGATGGTTACCATAACATCTACTTACAATGATTGGTTACCATAACATCGAATTACAATGGACGTAATTATAACATCAAGTTCCAATAGATGGTAACCATAACATCTACTCACAATGAAAGGTTACTATAATATTTACTCACAATAGATGGTAATCATAGCATATATTTACAATGGACGGCTACTATTACATCTACTTACAATGGACGGCCACCATACCATCTACTTACATTGGATAGTTACCATAACATCTACTTACAATGTACGGTTATCATAGCATCTACTTACAATGAATGGTTACCATAGCATCTGCTTTCAATGAAAGGTTACCATAGCATCTACTAACAATGGATGGTTACCATAGCATCTACTTACAATGAACGGTTGCCATAACATCTACTTCCAATGGACGGTTACAATAACATATATTCACAATGGACGCGTGCGAAAACTATAACATTTACTTACAATTGACGGTTACCATTGCATCTTCTTACACTGAATGGTAACCATACCATCTGCTTACAATTGACGGTTGCCATTGCATATACTTACAATAAACGGCTATCATAGCATCTTCTTACAATGGGTGGTTTCCATACCATTTACTTACCATGGACGGTTACCATAACTTCTACTTACAATGGACAGTTACCATAACATCTACCTACAATGGATCGTAATCATAACATCTACTTACAATGGACAGTTACCTTTACATCTACTTACAACGGACGCTACCATAGTATATATTTACAATGGATAGTTACTGTAACATCTACTTACAATGAAAGGTTACCATAACATCTACTTGCAATGAACCGTTACCATGGCATCTACTTACAATGGATGGTTACCACAAAATCAATTTACATTGAACTGTACCTATAGCATATACTTACGATGGAAGATTACCATACACACTAATTACTATGGACGGTTACCGTAGCATCTACTTGCAATGAATGGTTACCATAACATCTACTTACAATGAATGGTTACTACAGCATTTTCTAGCAATGAAGGTTACCATGGCATCTAATTACAATGAATGGTGACTATATCATCAACTTACAATGAACTGTTACCATAATATATACTTGCAATGAACGATTACCATAACAACTATGTACAAAAGACGTTTATCAATAGATGGCAACCATAATATACTTGCAATGAACGGTTACCAAACACATCTACTTACAATTGACCGCTACGATAACATATGCTTACAATGGACGGTTGGCATTTTATGTACTTAAAATGAACGGTTACAATATGATCTACTAACAATGGGTTGTTACCATAATATTTATTTACAATGGATGGCTACCATGACATCTATTTACAACGGATAGTTATCATAGCATGTGCTTACAATGAACGGTAACCATAGCATCTACTTTCAATGAAGGGCTACCATAACATCTAATTACAATAAACAGCTAACATAACATTAATGTACAATGAAAGGTAACCATTTCATAGCATCTACTTACAATGAAAGGTTACCGCAACATATAGTTACAATGAACCGCTACCATGTCATTTACTTACAATTGATGGTTACCACAGCATTAATTTACAATGAACGGTTACCATATCATGTACTTACAATGGACGTTTTCATTGCATATACTTACAAAGAACGGTTACCAAAGCATATACTTACAATGGATGGTTACCATAACATCGACTTACAATGAACAGTTACCATAACAACTACTTACAATATACGGTTGTCATAGCATCTACTTACACCAGACGGTTACCATAACATCTACTTACAATGGGTGGTAACCATATCATCTACTCACATTGAACTGTTACCATAACATATACTTACAATGAACCGTTACCATAACATCTACTTACAATGAACCGTTACCAAAAATCTATTTTCAATTGACCGTTATCGTAACATTTACTTACAATGGACGGTGAGCAAAACACACACTTATAATAGATGGTTACCATAACATCTACTTCAAATGAACGATTACCATAGCATCTCTTACAATGGGCGGTTACCATAACATCTACATACAATGGATGATTACCATGACATCAACTTACAAGTGATGGCTACTATAGCATCTGCTTACAATGAACGGTAACCATAGCATCTATTTTCAATGAAAGGCTACAATAACATCTACTTACAATAAACAGCTACCATAACATCAATATACAATGAATGATTACCATAGCATCTGCTTTCACTGAAAGGTTCCCACAACACCACCTTACAATGAATCGTTCCCATGGCATCTATTTACAAAGGATGGTTACCATAGCATCAACTTACAATGAGCGGCTACCATAGCATCTACCTACAATGAACGATTACCATAACATCTACTTACAATGGACGGTTACCATAGCATCTACTTACAATGGACGGCTACCATAACATATACTTACAATGGATGGTTCCCATAGCACCATCTAACAATGGACGGTTACCATAACATCAACTTGCAATGAACGGTTACCATATCATCTACTTACAATGGACAGTTACCATAACATCTTCTTACAATGGATGGTTACTATGTCATCTACTTACAACAGATTGTTACCATAATATATTCTTACAGTGTATGGTTACAATAACATCATCTGAAAATGAACGGTTATCATGATAACTACTTACAATGCATGGCTGAACGGTTACCATGACAGCTACTTACAATGAACGGTTACCATAACCTCTGCTCTGTGAAATCTTGATGTGTCATTAGGATGATTAACACGACAACGATATTTCCCACTTTGTTCTCTTGTAATATTGTAAATCTCTAATGATTGCGATGAACTTATATCAGAAAAAGAGCCATCTGTCCTTCTGTGTGTCCATACAAAGTTACAGTTCGGATGACATTCAACAGAACAGACAATTGGTCCAAGCTTGTTTCCTTCTGTTATATAGACACTTGTCGCCGAGGGTGATAAAACAGGTTCGTCAGGGCCATCTGTCAACAAAATCAATAGTTTTTTTCTATTTCACGTTTGATATTACATTCCAGAAAATGAATCATATAACAATTGATATTTTACTTTATTACATACTAGATGGTCATTAAGACATACTGGGATTTCCAAGTGAATGCAAAACCGGCTTTTCATCAAGTAAATTAAAGGTTTATTTCACTGAATGATGTCACAGTAGAAACGATGTCATAATCGGAATATTTCTTTTGGATACGAAAGTGAAACATATGTAATAAATATAGAATGACGTCACACTGACCTATTCTTTTCAATATCAGAGTCAGTTCTTGCGCATGCGAGTTGCGAACTGACCTACTATTTTTGTGGATCAAGGTCAGTTCAATGATCCAGACTGCATCAGCAGCAGGCAAAAAAGTCCAATTGGAGGATAAACAAATCATTAAACAGATTCATCGTTCCTTGGAGGCTAAGTAATAAAACGTAGATATCAAATTTAGTGCGCGCAATGCGCTTCTTGAATAACCTTCATCAGGTTCGCTCAAAATCCAAAGGTTCGAAAGCCAAATAATTTTAATAGTCTTAGGAGCAAGTAAACCAAAGGGCCTAAACAGGATCATCAAAATCGGCTAAGGTCAGCTATGTATGAGGGAGGAGAACCTTATTTTTAATAATAGTACTTTCATTATGTAGGAACTGTTAATTTCAATAACAAATATATATAATAAACTATGTCAGTCCGAAGCAATGACTACTGGGCGGATGATTCCTTCGGGGACCAAAAGCAACGGACAATAACAATTTGCAAAAGTCAGCAGGTGGTTGTTTTACTATTGTTTCGGAAAATGGACAGACATAAAGCGAGTGTATGTTCATGCTTTTATGAACCACGGTCCTTTACTAATACAGGAAATAATTCGTAATTGATTTCCATAATTCGCCCTGAACTACGCATGACCCAAGTAAAATATATCGGGAATTTTAACATGGTATTGTTTATGCATGCATAGCCAACGGATGACGTCATATTTGAATTTCAGAATGGCAGAGCAATTATATTACCACTGTTGTTTTGTTCGGATTGTGATTTATTTGTAATATTTTCTCTAATTTGTATTTTTTTATTTATGATAAGCTGGTTATTTTTAATTGGTATAAATCTTTTAAATACAGATTTTTAAACAAAACTAATCGTAACCTTATTTTTTTATCTCAATACTTGTCAATGTTATTATAAAATATGAATTAAATAAACCGGGATTTCATTTATCATGATATCTTATTATGGATAAGATCATTTGTTTGCTAATGTTCCAATATAGGTCGGATCACGGAATGCAAAGTTAACCTTATTTGAAGTGGTAGTTGGATTGAAATGACTGGTTATTACTTTGAAAAATTAATAGCGGACAACATTTTAAAACTGTAAAGGAAAAAACATACTGTATTTGGTTTGCATGTTTCAACATTTTATGAAAAAGGGAAGGGCGTCAATTTTGCAGATCATTTAAATGAATCTGTGTGAAATCATTATCACGCGCATTTGGTCAAAACGAGTATAGCCATCGCATGTATTCCAAGTTCCCTGTACGTTCCTATTAAATCATCGCATAGGGTGACGGACGGTGTCTCTCATGTGAGAATTGCCACTATTAGTGCAGCAAGATAATGTTTGTTAATTCAGCAATATTTAAGATCCTGAGTTATGTTGATTACATTTATGGACAATAAGGTTTCATATTCATGTATGATTTATTGGATTCTACCTGTGGACATTGCATACCTCCTTCTGCATTGATTACTTTACACAGGACCTCCATGGATGGTTATCAAAATGGAATAGCAACGTATGCGATACCGTTATGGTAACCCTGCACGACATACATGTCTGCCTAGAAGTTGTTCCAAAATTACCCACGATATTTGTATTTATTTACACATACTGGTGTCCAATACGATGTCCATATCATAGGATGCATTGTGTTACTCGATGTTTAGTTTCCTATGTTTTGTAGATCATTTTGTTGTCCTTTTTTCTGTGTTGTTGTATAACTAATATGAGATGATTTCGTTAAATGTTTTTCAACAATCTTCAATAGTTGATTGCATATGTATACTTATTATACGTGTTTAAATTAGAACATGAGTACACTAATTTTATGTCAGCATTCACAAGATCGCAAGTAGAAAACTGAAAGATGAATCGGAGAATTTTAATCAGCCTACTACATAATACCCATTGACTTTATTATTTATAAACTGATTTAAGTCGCTGAAGAAAAATGATCATTTAGCTCTACTCACGATAGGGATCTAAAACTATAACATTGCTGACATTTGACACATCTCGGCGATCATCCATGGCATTGCAGTAAACCTGTTTTCCCTTATCAGAATTAGTTACGTTGATTTTAAGGGTATTATGTTGCTGTGCTCCATCGACGAAAAAGGTGTAAGTAAGACTTGAAGAAAGTCCCACCGGCCAACGCTGCACCTGAGACGTACATGTAAACTCAATCTCATCACCAACGAATGGAAGGTTGCTAAATGCAATGGTAGGCGTCTTTGGTTTGTCTGAAAATAGTTCTGTAGGGTAGTATTGAAAACAATGTCAACAAATGAACAAGATATGTATATTGTCATTTTCTATATAAAATTTATTTTTGTACGAGCTTTAGAAGCAGGTAGAAAAGCAAGCCTTTAGTAAGTTTTCTGACCTGTTTCGCAGCGAGTTCAAATTAATTTTATTTTTACCGAAAATGTTTAATCTGCAATCACAAATGTTCACAACAAACGTCAAATTTGACTAAAAATGACAGAATCTATGTTCATGCGATTGGTTTTCAAGGTAGTCCTCTGACAGGTCCGCACTATATTTTTGTGATACTTTCCGTTCGATTTACATTAATCGAGTACCAAAAATACTTGCTAAATGAATAAAGCAAACGTTTATTGTGCCACTAGTTGAACAGGAACTGCTTACCATCCGGAGCACGTGGGGTCACCTCCCCTGGTTTTATGTAGAGTTTGTGCTTAGATTTGTTTGTAGTATTTTGTAGATCATTATTTGTACATTTGTCTTTTTGTCTTCTCTCCTTCTTAGATTTACGGCTTCTGATTAAGTCATTGGTATCTTCAAACTTTCCTTATTAATTAAGGATACACTTATTGTACAATACAAGTAACGATTGCAAGATGAATTAATATTGTATATACATGTACATTCAACAATGATTTCTTGCATTTAAACTTTATTTAAAGTTCGGGTTATACTGATTTTAGTTTATCAAGGGTTTAGTATACACAGTTTTATTCAGGGTTTAGTTTATACAGGTTTATTCAGGGTTTGGTTTAGACAGGTGTATTCAGGGTTTGGTTTAGACAGGTTTCACGGCGTTTTTTTATGTGTATTTTGAATGCCTTTTGTATTTGTTGAACAATTTGTATCATTTAGTGCTTAATCAAATATAATTATTCGTCCGAGTTCTCTTTTGTTTCTGGCTTACTTGAAGAATGTACTGGTCTTGTGTTTTTTCCCATGTCCATGTCCTCAAAATCTCTTCTGACTTGAGTACTCCGTATTCTTCTAAATATTTACCCAAATTAAAGAACTGTTCCATATATTTCGTGAATATAAAGAAATAAAACAAAATATACCAACCTGTTATGATTAGTACACAACATCCATTGGGACGACCTGCCGAACTAATTGATTGATAAATACCAGCATCATTCTGGTTAACAGTTAATACAGATATGTCTATTTGTGCTGTGCCTTTAGAGTTAATCTTGTATTTATGCACGCCAGCATTTGGTAATATGTCTCCACGAACAATGTATATTGTTGTATATGATGGAGATCGAACAAAATAAAACTGATCAAGGCTTGTTGTCCATGAGATGTTGCTGTCTGTGTTGATATTTGAATAGAAGATGTTATCTGACAAAAAAAACCCAAATCAATTAAGAAATAAAACATTATCTAAGATCAGAATAAGTATTAAAATTTAATTATAGCATATTCATCTATCAATCAGGGATATTGTAAGTTATCTACGTGTCTACCCGTGGGCATGGAGATTGTAATATGGGACTTGGTCCCAACTATGGTAGAAATAGCAATTTTTTTCTATATACCAATGACTAAATTTTCATGCACCGGAAATGACATCCCGGAAGCAATACGAAGTAATCGTAACGTTTATGACCCCCCCCCCCACCTCCTACAGGGTGTGGTGCGGGTAGAATAGGCACCAGATTTCTCCGTCTTAGAGGCACCTGTCCTCTAAAAGGGACCAACCCCGCGGGAACACGGGGTATAGAAATGGGACCTAGAGCTTCCTCGGTTTGAAGGGGCGTTCGTTGGTTGTGCGGGATGTATAAATTCACAACCGACACGTCCTTCGGATGAGACATAAATAAAACCGAGGTCCCATGTTGAGAGATTGCCACCCTCTTCGCACGTTAAATAACCCGGAATAACAGCTCATTATGAGCTAAATGTTCCGTCCCTACCCATCACCTTTCCTTGTTTCGAGTCCCGTGGCGTTTAACTTTTTTCTTTCTCGTCCTGAATATAGCTGAAAAATTGCTCGCGGGACGTTAAACATCAATCAATCAACGTAACGTTTTTGTACTTGCGGTCTAAAATATCATAGCTCAGGTGAAAATTTGGGTGCATTTTGACAAAATGTAGAGAGATACCTATGGTATCACCCTACAGTTAACTATTTTTTAAAGTTTTACAGTCTTGTTTTGTTGTAATTTAATTTCTTGTATTTGGAGTGTATTGTCACGCTGATAGCGTTACGGTATCTATGGCGTCACTAGTAATACGGCCGAGAATTATATTGATAAAAAATATGTCGTTCATATTTTGGTTGGTATTATAGTACGATAAAGCAAATGAAGAATTGATGTGAAAACAATAATGAGAAATGATTTTAAAATGATTGTATTCAAACGATTGACCATTTCTATGTAGACACAAAATGTCTACAAAGTTTCATCATTCAAGAATCATGTAGCGCGAATCAACAACATGCCACACTGCATGTTAAGCATTATCACCAATACCGTATGAGCTTTAAATCTCTCAATATTATTTGCTGCATTGTTTTTTTTCCTGCATTTACTGAGATGCTTGTTTTTTTCTCAAGAAATACGCCCTCCTTTCTCCATGTTGAATACAAAACGGTTTGATATTGTTTATGTTTTACACCATCTTTACATCATGTATAGCAACGTCAAGACCCCCAGTGACGTTACGTTTACCATCCGGTAGCATAGGTTTTGTACCAACGGGTCATCGACCAATCAAATTCCGACATTTTTATCAAGCCTGTGATAGCAAGTGGTATGTCACATATGAACTAGTAAACATGCAGTATAACCGTCTGCTATTTCCTTAGAAACGTAACAAGTCCTTGATAAATAGATCAAATGCCCTCTAGAAATCTAGAGAATGAAAATACACTTTACTTTCGACAATCTATACATTTTCCCGTTTGTGCCGCCATTTTATCTACATAATTTCGACATGATAGTAGATGAAATAGTGCTCACCTGATGTTAAATAAAAACACCAATCTATCAATCAACTGATGGAATACCACTAACACATATTTCAATAGATCAATTTAGAAACCAAACATATACCATCGCAAACTGTATTAGAAATGCTTTAGCACTCTCATGAAAGTCGATCGATCGACCAATCACCAGCGTCGTTATTGACGATCGATCAATCACCTACATCGTTTTTAATTTTAAGCCATTAGTTGGACATGTCTACTTTCTATTAATTACATGTTACTAGGGAATTTGTGAAGGTTGTTTTGCTTTCTTGCTACTAACGCCGGAGATTACATTCAAAGTTGAGAAAAAAACAACATGCATTGCTTTGTTACTCGGTACTATCTCCAGATGTATTGCTCTGTTACTCAGTATTATCTCAACATGTATGGCTTTGTTGTTCAGTACTAACTCAACATGATTTACTGTTACTAACTCAACAGAGACTCTAAATTCATTATGTCAACACAGAGAAGATACATACATGTGTCTTTGTTATATTGATTTACAGTAAGAAATATAATAATAATTTTACTTACTAGTAACCCAAAATGTCTTCTCCATTTTTTTCGACCTTCTACCATTGGGATAAGTACACTGCATGTCCAATCTGTACTTCTTACAAGACGTCAGGGTAATTGTATATGATGACTGAGGTTGCTTAATGTATTCATCCTTCTCCCTACGTCCAGGTGAATGAAATTCAAGGTATGTAAATGTTTCAGATTCTCCAGGTAAAGTCCATCTAACTGTGACATTATTCCCAGATGTAGTGATGCTTATATTCGTTGGTGGTTTCAACTCGACTGCAAACACAAAAGATAAATAAAATTAAACGACAAATAAACAAAACAATAATTAACTAAATCATCACAATGTTATCAGGGGTGAAGTCCAGATTTTTCGTTATTGAGTGAGTGAGTGAGTGAGTGAGTGAGTGAAAATTGTTCAAATGAATTAAAGATCATCTATGCATTTGTAAATACATGTACTTTGTCCGTAGTAAGAAACTCTTTTCTTTTAGACAGCAGGGCTACGTTTTCAAACCCGTAAGCTATTTATCAATCTGTGTGTGGTGGGGTTGGGTATGCTTATACATACACTCGTAATAAATTCAGAAATAATTGTAAGCATCTCTGCTTTTGTTGGGATGTTGAACAGTTTTACTTAAAAAAAATCGGTCCTTATAGACAAATATTATACCATCTATACTGAAATCCTAATTACGAATCTATTCATATATGTATTTGTCTATAGAATACGAAATGTCAAAAACATATTTAAGTATGTGTACCAATATGAAACTTGTTTTTATATCGAAGCTATTTTACTGACCTGCAGATGAAATAAGGACAATAAACCAGCACAAATATGTATGTATGAAAGCCATTACAACTTCTAATACACTGTAACTTGTAATCATTTATCAATGAAATTTGTTGTAGCGGAAAATGTCTCTTATGGAGACTGGGAAAACAGACCATTGTACTGTAAAACTAAACTTGAACCACTCAATTTATGAATAGCCAATATCCGTTTCATAAAAAACACATATGAAACAAAGCAAATTAAAAAAAAGAACTTAAAACAGCAAAATAATGGTATTTTTACCGTATAATGCTAGCATGCTCTCCTTGAGTGTGGTAGATCGTGGGTTGGAGTCCCGATCTGGTCAAGCCAAATACTATAATATTAGTATTCGTTGTTTCTCCGCTAAACACGCAGCATTAAGGAGAAAGATATAAGAATGGTTCGCTCGGAATCAGTTTAATGTACCCGTGTAAGATGGTATGTCTATCGCGGACTGTTGGTTCAGTGAGCTAGCACTATGAAAAGCGGACCTTATCATCATGTTATTGAAAATTAACTTGTTGTCGCCATTATATAGCTGACAAATTACTGAGCTGGCGTAAAGCACCAATCACGCAATCACTCTATGTGAATTGGGTTGAGCAATAGACTCTGCCTACACAAACTCTCAATTTTTTACAAGTACTAGGTATACATTTATCAATTAATATTTGAATTTCTAATATTAAATCTATCATTTATGATAGGTGTTTCTGAATCGCCAAGACGAACATACACGCTTTATAACTGGGATATAATAACTAAAAACAACACAAATCTCCAAAATTAGATTTTGATTGATTGATTTTTGGTGTGTTAACGCCATGTTCAGCAATATATCAGCTATATTATGGCGACCAGTTTTAGTGGTGGAAGAAGCCGGAGTTCCTGGAGAGAACCACCGACCATGGACAAGCAACTGGTAAACTTTATCACTTGCAGCTGCGAGTTCACCCTTTTTGCTACTAAAACAACACAGATCCCCAAGATAAGCAAAACGGTACCAATATACCACAGTATTAGTATGACAGTATATCCACTTTTTAGCACCCAAGCATTCCGAACTTCCATATTGTACATAATAACCAAAACCAAAAACTTATTAATTCTGCATCAAAAAATGTTATTAGGGCGTAGGCCTGGGGTATGGGAGACAACTCTATTTGCAATGTCTTCTCAAATATATGGTCATCTGTGCGTTTGATAATCCCGCTCAATTCCAAGCTTCTTGGCAACACAGATTGTTTATATTGGATATGGACTGTTTGAAAAAGTGACTCATTTTTCCTTTAACCTTTATATATTATTACTGATAATAATATTGTGTTATTATTATATTGATGTGCCCACAAAATATCATTAACATATCTTTTTGCAGAAAAAATTGTCATCGAAATATGTAGTCAAAAATGCCAGGAGTGTAGCACATTTTGTATGACAAACTTTGTTTCCATTGGTTTTCAAGGGTTTGTCAAATAAAAAAAAATATTAAAAATATACACCAGAATCTTAGATATTATGAAACTACAGTACAATAGGAGTTTAAGTTCTATACTTAAATTCCATTTGCACGGTGCGTTATAATAATTTATATGTTTTTTGTATTTAGATATATTTGTTACGTAATACATTGACATGATGAACTATTTCCATTCCCATTTGCAGTCCATGGATGCAGATGTCAAAAGATAGCTGATACAATTTCTATAAAAAAATTAAAAATCCTAATGTGAAGGAGTATTAGTATATTGTTCGTGAAACTGTTGTCATATTACAGGTATTATTAATGCCTGGCCTACACACGTAAAATGTCTTTTAAATTATGTATTTTTAGACTGGTAGCGTGCGGCATGGTCCGCACGTGGTCGGGCTTATTATGAGAAATCATGTGTTCACCGAGTTTAAATTGGTTTAATCGAATATTGATTTAGACACAATAAATGAATTTTAATCTGTCAGTTCGCTCGATCAGGAGTATACTTTCAGGTTTTTTCTCTCCTTCCCCTCTTTCTGGGGTCAATGATTTATGCGTGCGCGCGCGTGATACATACACACAAATAAAAATATTAAATTAAATGATGTAATTACTTATCTAAGCCAATTTTAAGACTTCACAGTCCTGCAAAATCCTGTCACAGTATACAAAAACTTTGCGGGACATGTGCTTTGTCAGTTTGTGACTTGAGCCATATGGGTACACATTTATTGCAAAAGACGGCGATTGCCTTTAATTAACAGATACACATACATAAGATATTTTATGACGTGTAGTGTTGGTATTTTGTGGACATGGAATCTGGTTACCTATAAAAGAAAATGCATGTGGTGCAATTGCGTTTAGGCCACTTTAGAATTTGCTCACATTCTTTTCGTATTGAAAAAAACAACTGCTGGTGTTTCACTCGGTATATAATGCTTTACTAATGTTACAATGTCCATATATTATAATTTTAAGCATATTGCACAGAATAACGATGTTGCATGTATTTATGTTTTAGCATATAACGTGGTATACTGATGTTGCATATAACATGATTATCAGATACATTTCAGTATATAAAAGGGTATATACCGATGTTTGAGAAACGTGATAATCAGACAAATTTTAGTGTATAAAATGGTATACCGATGTGGCATATAACACGATTCTCAGATAAATTTCAGTATATAACATGGTATGCAGTTGTTGCATGTAATAGAATTATTAAAAATTTAACCACATAACGTAGTATACCGATGTTGCATGTAACAAGATTATCAGATAAATTTCAGCATAGAACATTGGTATACCGATGGTTTCGAAAACATGATTATCAGATAAATTCCAGTATATAAATGTGTTATACAGATGGTGCATAAAACATGATTGATATTTACTAACTTTATTATCAAGTTTAGCTGATATGTACTTATCTTATTATCAGATGTTTAACTGGTGTGTACTTATCTTATTTTTAGATGTTTAGCTGATTTGAACTATCTTATTATCAGATGTATAACTGACGTGTACTTCCCTTATTTTCAAATGTTTAACTGATATGTATTAACTTATTATAATATTTTAGCAGTTAATTACTAACCTTATTATCAAATGTTTAGCTGATATGAACCTACCTTATTATCAGATGTTAATTTGATGCACTAGCCTTATTATCAGATGTTTAGCTGATATGTACTGTACTAAACAATTTAAGGATTGTTGATCCATCACCCGTGTTCCCACGGTGATGCCAAATTGCTTTGTATTAATTAAGTAATGTTTTACATCTATGCATACACTTTGTTAACCATCTAGTTTCATTGGTTGCCAAAATCAGCGATCTGCCGGCATCCACATCTTCAGTTTCCATCTTCACAAGAGACAGTAAATTATGAGTTCAATTATTCGCGATGTGCGTTGAACAAATAATTGTTAACTGATACATTTTTGTATGTATTAACTTATTATCAGATTTTAGCTGATAATTACTAACCTTTTAATCAGATGTTTAGCTGATATGAACCTACCTTATTATCAGATGTTAAACTGAGTTGATATGCACACCTTATTATCAGACTTGTAGCTGATATGTACTTATCTTCATTTCAGATGTTTAGTTGATATTTATTTATCTTAATTTCAGATTCTTATTTGATGTGTAATAATATTATCTTCAGATGTATAGTTGATATCAACTTATCTTATTATCAGATGTTTGCCTGATAAGTACTTATATTATTATCAGATGCTTAGCTGATATGAACTTACTTTATTACAGATGCTTCGCAGAGAATTGTTTCGGATGTTTAGCTGACAATTACTAACCTTATTATCAGATGGGTAGCTGATGTAATTATCTTATTTTGAGATGTTTAGCTGATAATTACGAACATTATTATCAGAGGTTCAGCTGATGTGTACTTAAATTATATTATATTATTATTATTATACTTATATTATTCCAGATGTTTAGCTGATAAATACTAACCTTATTATCCATGTTTGGCTGTTATGTATTATCTTATTTTCAGATGTTTGACTGATAAGAACTTATCTTATTATCAGATGTTTTAGCTGATATGAACTTACTTTATTACAGATGCTTCGCAGAGAATTACTAACCTTATTATCAGACGTTTAGCTGTTATATTATATTTACCTTATTTTCAATGTTTATCTGATACATGTATGTACTTATCTTATTTTCAGATGTTTATCTGATATAAACTAAGCTTATTATCAGACGTTTAGCTGATATTTACTTATCTTATTTACAGATGTTAAGCTGATATGTACTTACCTTGTTAGCAGATGTTAAGCTGATACATGCTTATATTATTTTCAGATGTTTAGCTGGTACGTATTTATATTATTTTCAGATGTTTAGCTGCTATGTACTTAAATTATTTTCAGATATTATATTATTTTCAGATATTTAGCTGATGCAAAAAATGTACGTCCTTACCTTGTTATCATATGTTTAGCTGATACATACTTATATTATTTCCAGATGTTTAGCTGATACATACTTTTATTATTTTCAGATGTTTAGTTGGAACGTAATTATAACATTTTCAGATGTTTAGCTGCTATGTACTTATATTATTTTTCAGATGTTTAGCTGATGCAAAAATGTACATCCTTACCTTGTTATCAGATGCTTAGCTGATACGTGCTTATATTATTTTCAGATGTTTAGCTGATATGTACTTACCTTGTTATCAGCTGTTTGGCAGATACGTACTTAAATTATTTTCATATGCTTAGCTGATACATACTTATATTAATTTCAGATGTTTAGCTGATATGTACTTATATTGAAATTAAATGACTGCTGAATATAGCTAGTATGCTACTTAAACTTGTGTAGTTTCGTTTCGATTGTTAATGGGTTTGGTAAATTTTTGTGTGAAAAGCAAATGAAGCCTAAGTCTTCAAAGCTTTAAATATGACTTTGAGTGTATTTGGGCCACAGCTTTGCAGCGATTACCCCCATATTTATGGCGGTTGACTGTGTAACCAATGAATTGCTTCCACTGTCAATTTGGCAGAATTCGCTGCATTTAATACATTTGCTTTGTTTAATATTATTATTAATACATTAACAATGTAAGGGCTTTCGGACCATCACCTGTGTTCCCACGGTGATCCAATATTTCTTTTGATTTAGTTACCATAATCTGCGATCATATTTCAGTGCTAGTTTGGTTGACATAATCAGCGATCTGCAGGTAACCACATTTGTCATTTACCATAATCTGTGGTGATATGTGACAATACAATCGCGATCTGCGATAATCTCATATATTGGACAATTCATTATTTATAAGTTACAGTGCAATCGCGATCTGCGATCACTTCATATACAAATGTATTGGACAATTTATTATTTATCATTTACAGTGCAATCGCGATCTGCGATTTGCTATTTACCTTATATATTGTAAATTGTCATGTATATTATATTATTATATATATAAAAGCTGTGGCCAAATACTGCCAAGAAGTTGTTTTTTTTACTTAAGCATCAATATTGGGTGCTTTCGTCGAGGTCCGCAAAACCATAGGATAACATAAAGATCTTCATATTAGACCATGGTTTGTAAAATTTCACTATTTTTAAGTTGATTACTGCATATAAAAATCAAAGGGAAAATGCGTATGTATGCTACAAATGCTAGATAATTCATATGTATTCAACAATAACACTTTCAAGTGTTTTAAAGCTAAAATATTCTCTTTCAACCAGAAATCAATGCGTATATTTATTAGAAGTTTCCGAAACTAGTATTACCACCTGGCGTCGGGAATACCCCCAAAATTGCTATATTTAGGAGGTGCTGTGTAGAAAACGTACAATAAAATATTATTAAACTAAAACGGCACGGTGAAATTTCTTGAAACTTTGTCTGATAATGTATTTAGACATCACTATTCAATGATGCAAACTTAAAGAAAATTGAACTATGGGAACATTTTGGGGTTACCTAGGTCTATACCATTAAAATGGATTAATAATTGTTATTCGAGTAAGCATCAGTCACAACACCTTTAAACTTTCTCACAGTGTCTAAGAACACCACAATTCAAATTCATTCAAATATTAAATTTACCAGCTTTGAAAACAATGCAAATACCAAATATCTGGAGTAACCGTCATCAAATATGCTCAATGCCAAAATATTGGAAAGCCAAGCAACTTAAAATTCTTAAGGAGGAAAACATACAAGCCTAAACACAATAGTCAAAATAGACTAAGGCTACTTATGCCTGAGAGAGGAGAAATAATGATATGACTAAAAAATATCAAATAAAATCACTGACTACTGGGCGGCTGATACTCACAGGGACAAATATTCCACCTGCAGAGGCATCGACCCAGTGATACACGCGTAAATATCTAATTTAGTGCATATGACATGTTTCTGGAAAATATATATAAACTCAATATTTTCAATGACCTCAATACACATGATAATTATTAAAGTGGTGTGAAAATTAGAAAACAGGGAAGTATTGTATTTATTTAACAATGTTGTTATCACCTCTACAGATACTGACATTTGTGACGATCTTTGTAAAGTGTGATTTGTATATTTTAGGTAATATGCATTCTTAGTAATCATCTTATTATAGAGAGTGTTACATAATTACTTTAGAAACATAACTCTCTTGCCTACAGCATTAACGTCCATAAATCATCATCTGTGTAGACATGTGTCAATAAAACATAAAATCAAGTAAAACTGGTAAACATATAGGCCCGTTTGGCTCAATGGGGTAGGTAGTTGGATTACCTAACTACTCGTGCAAATCTATTACAATAACGGCATGGGTTTGCGCCCGGCTTCATAAATTACAAAAAAGGTGTTTGCTTGCACGTGGTCGGTGATTCTCTAAGGGTACTCCGGCTTCTTCCACTACTAAAACTGGTCACCATGAAAAAGTTGAAATATTACTGAATGTGGCGTCAAACACAATACATCAAATCAAATCATCGTAAGCATAAATCACATCATTGAATTATGTTTTCCTTTCTATAAAATGTCTATACATGAAACCGCAAAACATGAACTGTCTTTATTTATGAATTATGATATCAGTAATATGTTAAGAAGCCAGTAAATACTGTTTTGTACGTATTTGGGTTAGGGTTATGATGCTTAACGCCACTGTTGACAATAGTTCAGTTATATGGTGGCGAGCAGTTTTATTGGTGGTAAAGGCCGGAGAAAACCCACTGACTTGCTGCAGGTCACTGACAAACTAATCACATAACGTTGTATCAAGTACACCCGCCTGAGTGGGATTCGAGCTCACAACTTTAGTGGTGATAGGTACTGATTGTATAGGTAGTTGTAAATCTAACGACCGCACGATGATTACGACCAGGATGGCCCCTGTACGTATTTGGTTTGTTGTGTGGGAGTTCCAATTATTCCATGAAAAAGAAGGTTTTTACTGACGTACATTAATAAACATGATAAAGTCACTCACTATATATTGAACATGCTTTGGTTATAAGATTGATTTTTGATTGATTTTTGATGTTTAACGCCACTTTCAACAATATTTCAGCTATATCATGGCGGCCAGTTTTAGTGGTGGAGGAAGCCGAGTACCCGGAGAGAACCACCGACCATGGGTAAGTAACTGGTAAACTTTATCACTTGCAGCTGTGAGTCGAGTGCACCCTTTTTTGTTATTTACAAAGCCGGGCGCGAACACACGCCGTATTGGTGATAGGTTTGTATGAGTTGTTAGATCCAACAACCTAACTCATTGAGCCACCTGGGCCCCTGCTTTGGTAATAATTATATGCTTAAAACACATGTGACAATCGACAATTGTGTTTTAAAAGCAGATAAGACGATCATTTAGAAGAATTAAGTTAAGAATAAATACTGACAGTGAATAGTTCTTCACCAACAAATGATCGAAAACATTGAAAAACTAAATTTAGTTTGATTGTACTGCATGAATTTTTTTATAGTGGTATATAATAACTTGTCATTTTAATCAATGTATTCATTGCATGTATTGTTTTTGAGGAAATTCATCTCTCAAGTATTGTCGATGTGCCAGTTTGTACATTTACAAAAAATGCTTCAAATCAAATATATCCTTGACCTTTATACCTATACGGAAATAGAAAAAAGAAAACGAATATAATTATTGTTTGGCGATTTCTTTACTATGATACACCAGAGTGAAAATTTAGCTTGTGACGCTGTGCATCATTATCAATGAAAAGTTAACTTTATCACGTTGTGCATTATTACCAATGAAAAGTTAACGTGTCACGCTGTATACATTGCATCATTATCGGTGAAAAGTTAACTTGTCACGCTGTGTATCATTATCAGTGAAAGTTAACTTGTACAACATTTTCAGTGAATAGTTGACCGCATTATTGAATTCATTTTGTCATACTTTTGTTTCATTGTATATGCAGGAACAGATAATACCATAATTTCAGTCAAAAGCTTTAACATATGAAAAAAGATGACCCATTTTAGGTTATAAGACAAAAACACAGAACTATCAAATTATTTATAAGACAAATGACAGATTATCACAAGTGCAAATATGCAATGATTAACTAGAACATCATATGTGCATGGTATTAGATAAACGTAGCATAATTGTGCAATAGTCTGTCACGCTCAAAAATAATTGCCAAAACAAGAGGGTCGTCGTGGTCGGTCGTGGTCGCATGGTAGTTGGATTTGCAACTGCCTGCGTAGTCAGTGCCTATCACCACTAAAGTGGTGAGTTAGAATCCCACTCAAGGCGACGTGCACTCGAAGTAACATTATTTGATGAAGTTTATCAGGTCGATGTTTTCTTCTGGTACTCCGGTTTCATCCATCAATAAAACTGACCGCCAAGAGATATAGCTGGAATGTTGTTGAAAGTGGTGTTATTTTGTGCAAAGCACAAACTTATGATTTTGTGCATGTCTAAAACGAGCTTCATTTGAATTCATGCTTTTATTTAACATATTTCTGTACACAGTATTTGCTATGAACATAATCGCAGTAGTCCCATGAAATGCGACAGTAATGATGTTTTCTGAGTGATTTCCCGGCAGTAATAGTGAATCCACTTTTCTACGACAATGAGTAGGTATTGCAGGAACAGACAATACACTATGGATGACTTATTAAAGATTGCAATAGGCACCACAGACAACAAAATCGTTAACTGAGCCATTGTTTAGCCATATAAATGACTTTATTATTTACATAGACTTATTTGAAGTGTTCAAATATTTTTTAAGAGATGTCTATATATTTAGTAGTATTTCAAGTACCATATTGAAATATATTTGTGCGTAGTGGATGTCTGTACTATGACATCCATCCAATGCAAATAGTCCCAGCGAATCGAGAAAAGATACCGGATAGTGTATTGTGTATAATAATTCAACCCAACAGTATTGAAGGTTAGATGTTTTGGCCGACAACTTTGTTATTTTTGCCTTACATAATTAGAAGACATTTAACACCATTCGATGTTAGGCCTGGTTCCATTTGGTTGAGCAGGATATCAAAATGCAAAAAGGAAACCGACGATGGACAATGTCCACGAAGACACCAAATGATATAAAAGAAACTTACGTAGACTATAGCATGACATGAAAACAAAAACACAGAGCTATCATCAAAGAATGTACAAGACCAAATGACAGGTTAAGACAACTGGGTATATTATTGTTGGGAAACACCAACTCAGCAATTTGTTCAGCTATATTACGGCGAGCACTCGTTAATTTTCAACGAGATAATGATGGGATCCCATTTTTATACAAAGCAGACTTCAAGTAGGGGAACTTCAAGAAAACAAACGAGATAAAGATAGTCATGTTCTTCAATTTCAGATTCCGCTATAAAGATATTATCCTTTTATTAAATATTTCCACATTAGGTGACTATACTGGTCCCATATATCCCGTTGAGCTTGAAATAATAGACGCCATAAAGAAAGCTAATTACAATGAGGCCCGGTTAAGAACAACTCTATGCGACAAAAGAGGAGCTTTCATGTTCTCTACGTAGATAGGTAATCATGCTTAGGCTCTTTGGGTTACTTGCTACCAAAGACATTACATTATATGGATTTCCACTCTTTTTACCATGGGCGTACGTGAAGCGCGTTGTGCGGCTGAAGTGAGATATGGATGTATTTATTTCATATTTAGGTAGCAACACCTGCTTATAAATAATTTATATTTCAGATGAGTGTAGACCAACAGGCTCATTTGTATTTGAATAGTTCTAGCTTATTGCAAAAAATACAATTTGCAGGTTTGAATGTACACATGTCGGCACTCGAACAAATATTCCTATCTCAAGCAAACCAGTCTTACCTCTTACACTCTTAGTACTGAGTGGGAATTGGAGAAGCAGCAAGTACTATTCTTATAGTTTTGTGTTTATATCACCTTGCGGTTTCTCTTATTTGATGCAGTAATCTTTCGGAACGTCTTAAGGTCGTCATCATGACTTAGTAAACCGATACAGACTATCAGTGTCGTGGTATCAATTCAGTCCTCCTTTCTTCTTTAATGAATCGTCACAGAAATGTTTAACAAGAGTAACACGACGGTTGCCTGTAGTGAAAGAGGATTTGCTTGCCATTCCGGAGTAGCTGGATTCACCCTCAGATGCTGGTAGTGTTCGAGTTCTTCATTCATTTCGTTAAATAGTTTTACGTTCTTTGCTCAGTGTCGTGAGGTCGGTTACGATTTTTGCTCTAAATAATGTTCCTTTCGTCTTTGTTTTCACTTGATTCCTAAGTGATTCATTGATTGATTGTTGCTTATTGTACAACGTTAGATATTTCATACATAATCAACTAGGCTAGGGATACTAGTAATCGTTTTTCTTCTATTTATTTACGTATACCATTGTGCAAAACGATTACCATATCAGATGATGTTGATGTCGTGTAATAGTAGCGCGACCCATGGCATTAGTGAATAAGTAACTACTGATTACCCTTCCGGAGCACCTGGGTTCATCGCCGGTTTTAAGTTAGGTTCGGGCTGCTTTATCTCTAGTTCTCTGTATAGTGTTTTGCTTCTTTTCTCATGATGGACTCCTTTAGGCAGCTTTACTGTTATAATGATACAGAAAAGCTGCTGGTAGAGCTAGGACTTTCATAATGCATTCGGTATTATATTACTATTGTATTTTCAGTGTATAATTCCCACTAATTCATGACCAATTGGTACTGATCCCCCTTCCCTCCCCCCTCCCCCGAAGAGTTAGAAGTATCAGTAACATGTACCGACCGTTGGTATTTGTTCTTCTTTTTTTCCCTTTAATTATATTATGGCATTTTCGTCCTCAGGGTTATAGTATTGGACCAACATAGTTTATACATTTAACTACTTGTCAGTTAACAATAAGCTGCTTTAGTTTCGTGTTAAAGACATTTATCTCGACAAAATGCGACATTGACATGTGAAACTATTTATAGAACACGTAATATTTATTATGTCCTCTTTTACCAATCAGAAGAAATGTGTTCAGCTGCGGTCATCTTATATTTCTTATCGAGATAAAACAAAATAATACAAGCCTCGTAGAAGGTAATCTTGTTAGTACAAAGTGTACATTTTAAATTTCAGCCTACCAAAAAGTGCATATAGCAATTGAATTCGATGGTAGCAAATGAAAATAAGGATTACAATATATACTAGAATTTTAGATTGATGTATTCTTTATCTTCTGATTCTGAAATAAATAATAAATATCAATAAAAGAAATGTGAACATTAAATTATGTATTATTTAGGTAAATATATCAGCATAAACAGTAATCAGACGATCATGTTATTTTTGTTCACAAAATGAAGAAAACAATTTTCATTTTCACATTCACGAAGTTAAACAAATCAACTAATTTAAAGGGGCGATCGATCGATGGTTCGAGCACATATCGCTTCAAACAGAAGACCATAAAATTAGTATTTGTTGTTTCTCCGCTAAGCATGCAGCATTAAGGGGAAAGAGCAAATATTGGTTGGCTCAGAATCAGGAAAATGTGTCAGAGTAGGACGACTTGTCGATCCACGGACTGTTCTTTTAATGATCTAGCACTATAACCCAACTAAGCGCGTTGGTCTAGAATAAAGCGGACCTCATTGTTAGCTAATTGAAAATTAGCTTGTTCTTACCATGATATGGCTGACAATTTGCTGATTTGGGATTAAACAACAATCAATCAATCACTCACTCACTTCATAATAACAAATGAATTTGTGTTTCAAGATAACAAGCATATTTGTTTTTTATAATAACAATTATAGCGCTTGTTGTCTGTTTTGCACTAGACAAACGCAATGGTCTGAATTCCATCTTACAGAAACAACAGTCAGTAGACACTCAAAAACAAATGTGTTGTGTATTGGAAGAAACAAATACATTGTATATTAATAATCAACAAATATCTGATGTGGACATATTTTAACAAAAAGCTCCATGTAACTCCGGAAGACATTTCAGTTTATTCAGAGTAGCATATAAATGTATTCCTTCTTCACAAGACAAACATGTTAAAACAATAATTAAAATTAGTTATTAATAACAACCATTATTTGTAGTCATTTAACACATATATTGTGTCTGAGCTTTATCTAAAAAATCTTGAGGACAGATGTGTGAAAAATTACAGATTACTTAAGGAATATTTTAAATTTTTGAACAGGTTCTACGATATAACCTGGTTTGAGGCAGTTTACACTTAATAAACTGCGATGTGGTTTATGAAAAGCGTAAGCTCTTCCAAACCAAGGTATGCAAGTATAACCTGCTCAAACATTGAAAATATTCCTTACAATTCCAATTTTTACAACAAAAGTTATTGTTTCGTCGATTTCAATTTCGATTCATGGGACTAGTTGAATTAATCGTTTGTGAATGAATGCGTTGGCCACGTCACTGTATCAATCCAGGTTATCATGTATAACCCATGTTGCTCCAGGCAGATCAGCCAATGAGTTGTAATATTCACATTAAATCAAATTATAAACAAACAGATTTATAATAACAGCTATAAACTCAAGACAATTACATAAGGGATACCAGAGATAAGTATTTGTATACTCAATAAACGAAAATACCACACTGTCAATAAAAAGTGGTGGAATTAAAACAGTCTGAAGGGCCCAAACCTGTTCTCTTAGTCACATTTGGTGGTCATCCTAGTTTTTCTCCATATGTCAGTTGAATGCCAACCCTCACATACCACCGGGCGAACAAATGGCAATCAAAGGAAGTTTTGTATCGTTCAAGTAATGTCTTTTTGCTTACCTTCTTTGTTCTTTATACAGTCATAAACATTAGGTTGATCTTGTTGACCCAGTGCCTCATAATTGTCAGTGATACTAAGAAATATAAGATTACATTTTATCTACATTTTTTTGTAAAAGTGGAGCAAAGCTGTATAAAAGTAAGGAAATATGAAAAATGAATAAATCACTAAATTTCAATAATAAATTGTCATAGTTTGTATATAGTATGAAACCGTTTTACAATATGTGGGGGTGTAATGTGAAACATTTCGACAGTAAGCCTACTACAGTCAAGGTTAATGTCTCATGGTAAACCGTTGGCCGGTACGCGATAGTGTTTTCACGATTAACTCATACAATGAGACCGCAATGCAGTAGATTGTCTAAGTTTATACATAATCAGACACCGTTGTACAAAAGATTGTATTCCACCAATAAAAATCATTTACAATTAATCTGTGCACCACCCATTAACCAAACGCTTAGAATTTACTATAGTTTACTATAATTTAAATATTTTTGAAATTGTTCGGCCATATATTGCATTGCCATGGTCTATGCATGATGTTTCACTGATGGTCAGTAGATTATACTATTATACTTTTTAGTCTGACCTCCGCGATTTAGCTGATAACATTTTTGAAAGTGCGATTGAAACATCAAAAAGTAGATAATCATATCACACACGATGTGACACCTTTGAGCGGAATATTGTACTGTCACGACTCACACACGATATGATACCGTTGTGCGCAATATTGTCAATAGTTTTGTCACAGCTTACACATTTTCTGAAAGCGTTGGGCGATGAAATGTAGATATTTACTTAGTTACTCAGATCATATGTTTATATGATTAGGGATATGATGCTTAATTCCACTTTCAACGATATTTCAGTTATATCGTGGCGGTCACATTTATTGGTGGAGGAAACCGGAGTACCGGGAGAAAATCACCCACTTATACCAAGTCACTGAAATTTTTTTCACATAATGTTTTATCGAGTACTCCTCGCCATCAGCGGGAATCGAACTCACAACGTTAATGGTGATCGGCACTAATTACACAGGTAGTTGTAATTTCAATTACCATTCCATTATGACTATGACACCATAAGTTTATATCAATCAGTACATTGTTGGATGCTTAACGACAACAAACAGTGCATGTTGTACCATGATACTTACGGTAAAGATTGGCTTGGTTCTGAAATAGAAAATATAATTGTACATTTCTGGATCAAATTTCAACACTAAATAATGACAAATCAGACTTCATATACTAGTGAATTGTGTAATCTGCAATGTGTTGTAATATATGTTGTTATCTGCTTTGTGTTGTAAATATGTTGTCATATGTTTTGTGACGTAAAAAATGTTGTTTTCTGTTTTGTGTTGTAAAATATGTTGTTATCTGTTTGTGTTGTAAATATGTTGTTATATGCTTTGTGTTGTAAATATGTTGTCATATGTTTTGTGACTTAAAAATGTTGTTTTCTGTTATGTGTTGTAAAATATGTTGTTATCTGTTTGTGTTGTAAATATGTTGTCATCTGTTTTGTGTTGTAAACATGTTGTCATCTGTTTTGTGTTGTAGAAAATGTTGCTATCTGTTTTGTGTTGTAAAATATGTTGTCATCTGTTTTGTGTTGTAAAAGATGTTGTTATCTGCTTTGTGTTGTAAATATGTTGTCATCTGTCTTGCGTTGTACAATATGTTGTCATCTGTTTTGTGTTGTAAAAAATGTTGGTATCTGGTGTTTGTTGTAAAATATGTTGTTATCTGCTTTGTGTTGTAAATATGTTGTCATCTGTCTTGCGTTGTACAATATGTTGTCATATGTTTTGTGACGTAAACAATGTTGGTATCTGTTGTTTGTTGTAAAATATGTTGTTATCTTTTTGTGTTGTAAATATGTTGTCATCTGTTTTGTGTTGTAAAAATGTTGTCATCTGTTTTGTGTTGTAGAAAATGTTGCTATCTGTTTTGTGTTGTAAAATATGTTGTCATTTGTTTTGTGTTGTAAAATGCGTTGTCATCTGTTTTGTGTTGTAAAATATGTTGTTTTCTGCTTTGTGTTGTAAAATATGTTGTCATCTGTTTTCTGTTGTATAAGACGTTGTTTTCTGTTTTATGATGTTAAAGATGCTGTCATCTATTTTGTGTTATAAAATAATGGTATACAAATGTCAATGTGTTTTTGTATGAATATATAAATAACATTGTAAGGGTGTAATCATCAAAGGTATATGTGATGGTTGTTTTGCAAGACCGCATCACTTCAAGATTGGGCCTACGAAACTAGATTAAAGATGAGCTAGTGACAAAATATAGTTTTCTTTCATTTGGTAGAGTATCAAAGTTATGTTCATATTCTATATTCTTTGATTAATCCTCAGTATGCGTATTATATGCCTTTTATCAACATATAATTGTGGCTTCGTAAAATATGGTAGTGTAAAGGATGCCATCAAATGCTGAGGGTAGACATTAAACGACTCATTAATTAACAATGTAAATTTTTCAGACTAGAAATAGCATTACAGCTATGACATACCTCGCTTACTTGATAAATCAACATACGTATTTGGAGTGTCTTTCATACTTAGTACTTCATACGTCTGTGTAGAACTATAAAACATTGATATCAATTAGAAAACATACATTATCGACTAAAGATAACAAAATTAATATGCTTAATGATTATTCCTATACGCACGTATTTATTATTTACAGTTAACAATTCCACTATCAATCAATTTTTTTCTAATCTATGACCTGATCTAAGTAGTCATATTTAATATATCAGAAACTCCATAAACTAATACAAATTTTTAAAAGTGTAATCAGAGGCCGTAAATCGAAGAAGTGCAATAAAATGATCTACACAACACCACATAGAAAATTAAAATTCGAACTGGCATTTTTATCAATGTCAAAGGGTTGTGTTAAGTATTTCATAAACATCAACTTAAAACGTTTTGATTTTGATTGATTTTTGCTGTTTAACGCCACTTTCAACAATATTTCAGCTATATCATGGCGACCAGTTTTAGTGTTGGAGGAAGCTGGAGTACCCGGAGAGAACCACCGACCCTGGGCAAGCAACTGGTAAATTTTATCACTTGCGACTGCGAGTCGAGTGCAACTTTTTTTTTGTTTACAAAGCCGGGCGCGAACCCACGCCGTATTGGTGATAGGCTTGTATGAGTTTTTAGATCCAATGACCTAACTTATTGAGCCACCCAGGTCCCAACTTAAAAAGAAATCGAAAGAAAACTATAATGTGATTATCTAAGGCAATGCATATTATTATTTAAAAGATTTCTTTATTTCTACAAGACAAACTATTTTTTTAGCAATCAGTAACATATCTTTTCTTGATATAACCGTTATACATTTGTATTTGCATTGTACAATAAAAGGTGAGATGATTTAAAAATTAGCATTTCATTATACTTAATAAAATAATGTTTTTATGTACTCACGGAGTTTCTACTCTCATGTCCCGTGGATCTGAAAAATAAAAACAAAACATTTAGCAAAGAAAATAAAAGGAATGTGTTGTTAAAATCTAGAGCAATTTAATATGAAGCTTCATATAATTCTTCATTATATTGTTCAGAAAAATAATAAAACAATGAAAATAAATCACTTCCTGAGTCTAGATTTCTTCAACAACAGAAAATAATGATATATATCACGACGGAAATAGGGGTTCTGTCTTTTATTAGACTACAAAATGTTGGTACGGCTAATTAGACCGAAAAGGTGGTTATGGAGAATTTAACCCCATTACGTGGCTACGGCGTATTTGACCCAATAAAGTGGCTTACTTGTAACATATGTCCCTAATATATTATACTTCTATAAATATGGGTAATAATAAAATTACCGAACTCCGAACAATCTTCCAAACGGAATGGCAAAACTCATAAGTACACAAAGAGACAAAATCAGTCAAAAACCGGAAAACTGGGAAAACAGGAATGACCCTGACTTGGTACAGGCATTTCCAAAGAAATGGTGGGTTGAATCAGATATTACGGAGCCAAACCTCCCGCATTCATTACGGTTAAAAGGTTCCGGTTGTCACTATAACCGTATTTTAAACAATAACATAGGAAAACATCCATTTATTAAAGAATCGACTATATTGTAGATTTTAAATTATATATTACATAAATGTTTTACATAGAAGTACGATTGTGTTATAAATCCTACCTTTCTTTCTCTGGTTACCCGTAGCATCTTCGATGTATTCGTACGTATTATTGGTATTTGTTTTAAATCCTACCTTTCTGTCTCTTGTTACTCGTTGCACCTTCGATGTATTCGTACGTATCATTGGTATTTGTTATAAATCCTACCTTTCT
>MJUT01060635.1:148476-160629 GCA_002080005.1 Gigantidas platifrons | reverse complement strand
TCTTGTTTCTGTTTGTCGAAGTCTCCACTCGTCATCAGAATCGTCAGCAAGAGGATTGCCCTCATACTCGCTGACGGTGTCCCATCCATATTTATCTCCGATTTTCACCTTCTTATTGCGTGCAGCTATTTCCAGTTGTGAATTGTCTGAGAGATGCAAGGCGTCAGGTAAATATCCTGCAATCACAGCACTTTTGATACGAGACAAGTCCTTTGAAGCACTCGTTGAAATCACACTGATTTTTATTGCTAATGTACTTGAATTTAAATTCTTTCTTACTAGTATCCACGGAAGGTGCTGGTATTTTTGCCTCCAATACGTTAAAAATCTCCTTTTTCTGTTGCTGTAGTGCGTTATCTAACTGCTTAGATAGTAACGAAAAAGCATCGGCAGTACTTAAATCCTCTGATGCATTTTTGGAAGACAAATTGCCAGTAACAGTACAAGTGTACTCCCATTTTCTTCGTCAGACCTGGATATGGTAATCGGGTAGACCGGAAAAAAAATCGTGTATATTTACAACAAACTTGGAAGATGTTTTCTGTTCAGGTGTAAGCTCTCGATTGACTAAATTCCCGCCATGTACCCGACCTGGTAGACTTTCTACCACGAGAAAAACGTGCGTATTCATACACCTATTGGTTAGAATTATTTTGCCCTGTACCGAAAAGAAATTTATTTATGTTCTATTTCACATGTTTACCCGAACATAAAACATTTCTTTTCTTTACTTGGCTAAATAACAAAGACAGGTATACTTTTGGGATGGCGAGCTTACAAAAACAGTTGAGTCAAAAGGTGAAAGGATATTATATTCCCAGATTTTTTTATACGGAGAGTTTGGCGGTTAAGCTGTCCTGTACGTAACCATCCTTAGCGTTTTCCGAACGCCAACGACCATGAGCTTTAAACAATCTATCAGAAACATTATTGTTTGCAGCTTGTGTAGCTCCTCCACTTCTTAAGCTATGCAACCCAAACATACTTTTATCACATCCAATCGAAACCAAAGCTTTCAAGAGAAGTTCTCTTGCCCGAGTATAAGATAATGGTTTGCTTATTTATTGTTTTTGTTTAAATTTTTATTAAATTGTAGAGAACGGAAATGTATTCATCGCTGCCATCTCTCAGTTCGGCAATCTTACAGTAATGTGCCAAACATTTGACTGGACAAGTATTGGTATTTGTTTTTGCGATAATAACTGTACTACCTTGTCTATAAATATCAGTGTTACTGCTTTCTATACAGATTTTAACATGAGTGTCATAAAAGGACAAATTATTCATTTTTATATTTGAAATTTCTTTATATCTAAAAAATCCCACATATGTGAGTACCAACATACAAAGAGATCTCGAGTTAAACAAGTCGAGTCTACCTTTATAAAAATTATATAAATTAACTATGACATCAGCTGTAATCGGTTCTTTCTTTTTGATTGGTTTCGACAAAATTCTTTTTCCTCCTTCCAAAACTAATTTCGCTAACCTATTAACACATGGATCTTCAAATAAAAATATGTTATGATACCATTTTACTGCATAAAAATTAGAATTTAGACCTGCGACAGAAACACCCATTTGAATCAAACTAGTCAAATACATAGAAACTGTAGAAGGTAAGGCAGGCAAGTGACTTAGCTTAAATTGTAAACACCATGACTTGAACTTATTAAAGTAAATATCATATTTCCTGTTAGTCGCACTCGACTTGCTCTTTTTAACTATGTCAATTACTCCAAAAGCTATATCGTGCAATGCAGGGACCCTTGATAAATTATGGATTTCCCTCCACTCAGGCTTTAAAGTCGCCTGTAAAAAAAAAAATAATTATAATTTGCACACCTAATATAATACCCCATAACATGTTGAACGTTATTAATAATTAATCTCACAGCATACAGGATTCATAAAAAAAATCTCACAGTTATATAATAATAATAATAATAATAATAGCGGTACAAATCGCTTGCAAAAAAGAAAAAAACAACAAAAAAATACTACATAATATAGCGGCATCGTCCGCATATCAACAATATAGCGGCAACGTCCGCATTTCAACAATATTATATAGCGGCAACGTCAGCATTTCATCAATATAGCGGCAAAGTCCGCATTTCAACAATATAGCGGCAACGTCCCCATTTCAGCAATATAGCGACAACGTCCGCATTTCAACAATATAACGGCAACGTCCGCATCATTCAATATCTGGCATCTAAATGCAGCACTAATACATTTGAAATAAATTTGTTTTCAGAAAATACAGAATTATCAGCTGAACCTCTTACGGAAAATCTAGATGGAGTCTCGTACTGTATATAATCTTTTACAATACTAATAAAATTTTCACTTTCAGGTCAAACCAACATAGGCCAAAATATAGCCGATTTCCACTTAGGTACGACTAACTCTGCTTTACATAGCTGAATATGTTTTATCGTATGAGCGATCAAAGATACAGGCGGAACAAGCCAATTATTATCTACAGACCAATCATATGTAAACGCATCAGTACCACTTGACAATGGATCTAAGAATCGCGAGTTAAATCTATGCAACTTTTTGTTGTTACTGTTAGCAAATCTGTCAATAGTAAAGGATCCCCAAATTTTATTAAAATAATGAACAATTCTGTCTGCTACTGACCAATCATCGAAGTCGAATATTCTACTGTACTGATATGCTATAGTATTTAATTACCTGGGTATCCACTGTACTTCTAAGCATATACAATTTTGTACGCAAAAATGAAAAATGTCAATGGCTAGGGATTGCAAATCCTTTTTCATGCTACCAACTTCAGAAATTCTTTCTACATTTTAATTATCAGTAAAAAGCTTGACAAATTTGTTTTTGAAAAAATCAACACACCCTTTCAAAGTAATCTCCACAGCCTTCAACTCTCTCCAGGTTGAACTTTTTATAATTTCATCATTTGTCCACATCTTATGGACGATGTCATTTGAAAATTGTACAGAATAGCCAGCCCCTGCATAAGAACTTACGTCAGTGAAAACGATCCTCTCTGGGATTCTCTGAATCGGTGCTATAACACAATTTGGTAACGACTTCAAAGAAGACAACCAAAAATGTAACTCTTTTATAGAAAAATCATCTACATGAACAACTGAATCCCACGACGATCGTTCCTTAATGATGAAATGTAAATGTCTAGTCATTAATCTATATATATCACCAAGTGCTGGAGAAAGAGCTATTATTTTTCCTACAACTGCAGCCACTTTTCTTGCAGTAAGCTGATTAACATTATCAACTACCAATTGTAAATATTCCAAAATATTGTGCATTTTTAAATCTGGCACAGATAAAATACCTTTGTTCAGATTCCAGACAAAACCCAACCACTCTAAACTCCTTTGTGGCTTCCACACACTTTTTTCATAGTTCGGAAGAAAACCCGCCGACAACAAATCTGTCAAAACTTTTCCAGACATGTAATTACACGATTCCTCAGAATCTGCAAACCCGAGACCATCATCTAGATATACAACTATTAAAAAACCTTTAGATCTCCAAAATTTTACAAGTGGGCGGACTATTTTGGTAAAATTAAAACACGCAGAACTTAGACCAAACGGCAAGGAAGTAAAAGTGTAATAGTTAATTATGTTATTTTCTAGCCATGAAAAACCCAAGTATTTTTTTTTTGAAGATAAATGTATATCTATATGATGATACCCGTACCTTAGATCGAATTTATAACAATACTTCTTGTTTGCAGCATACACTTTCGCTTGTTTCACATCTTCATATTTAAATTTTGTTAATATTAAATACTTATTCACATGTCTAAGGTCAAGAATCAACCGTTCTTTTCGTATCGAGTTGACCGAAACAGACAATGGATTTACTACTTTTGGCAAGCTATCAATTTTACACACAACCCCTGTAATTAACAAATCATTTATAGCACGATTTACAAATTTATGATGTTCAAGTGCCGATTTATTATTCTTTAATTTTACTGAAGGCGGTTCTTCGTCAAATTGTAAAAAATAACCATATTCTAAAATAGGTAAAACTAAATTCCTAGAACTGTCTGCTAACAACAGTTTTTCTTTCCAAGAATTTATGTTTTGTTTCAATCTACCCTTGACATTATGAATTACTACTATTTCATTATCATATTCATATGTTTCTAAACAATAATTAGGGTTAATAAAAGGCAATACCTCATTTTGCGCTGGTACTCCTTTTTTCTGTTTTTTTCTGGACAGTTGAGGGACCAGTGACCGACAGCACCACAGTAGTAACAGGTGTCCTGGACATGAAACTTTCTTCCGACTTGCGGTTGATATGTGCTGGATCTGTTTCCAAAGTATCGTTGAGTGGTTTGACTAGTGGTAGCTGTGTTGACGTTTTGGCGCTCAGGTGGTTGGCTAAATCCACTAAAAATTTATCTGCGGAAAACCGTTTTGGTGGTTCCTTTGGAAAAGAGGCCTTTCTTTTTCGAATTGATCTTGTTTCTGTTTGTCGAAGTCTCCACTCGTCATCAGAATCGTCAGCAAGAGGATTGCCCTCATACTCGCTGACGGTGTCCCATCCATATTTATCTCCGATTTTCACCTTCTTATTGCGTGCAGCTATTTCCAGTTGTGAATTGTCTGAGAGATGCAAGGCGTCAGGTAAATATCCTGCAGTCACAGCACTTTTGATACGAGACAAATCCTTTGAAACATTCTCGTTGAAATCACACTGATGTTTATTGCTAATGTACTTGAATTTAAATTCTTTCTTACTAGTATCCACGGAAGGTGCTGGTATTTTTGCCTCCAATACGTTAAAAATCTCCCTTTTCTGTTGTTGTAGTGCGTTATCTAACTGCTTAGATAGTAACGAAAAAGCATCGACAGTACTTAAATCCTCTGATGCATTTTTGGAAGACAAATTGCCAGTAACAGTACAAGTGTACTCCCATTTTCTTCGTCAGACATGGATATGGTAATCGGGTAGACCGGAAAAAAAATCGTGTATATTTACAACAAACTTGGCAGATGTTTTCTGTTCAGGTGTAAGCTCTCGATTGACTAAATTCCCGCCATGTACCCGACCGGGTAGACTTTCTACCACGAGAAAAACGAGCGTATTCATACACCTATTGGTTAGAATTATTTAGCCCTGTACCGAAAAGAAATTTATTTATGTTCTATTTCACATGTTCACCCGAACATAAAACATTTCTTTTCTTTACTTGGCTAAATAACAAAGACAGGTATACTTTTGGGATGGCGAGCTTACAAAAACAGTCGAGTCAAAAGGTGAAAGGATATTATATTCCCAGATTTTTTTATACGGAGAGTTTGGCGGTTAAGCTGTCCTGTACGTAACCATCCTTAGCGTTTTCCGAACGCCAACGACCATGAGCTTTAAACAATCTATCAGAAACATTGTTGTTTGCAGCTTGTGTAGCTCCTCCACTTCTTAAGCTATGCAACCCAAACATACTTTTATCACATCCAATCGAAACCAAAGCTTTCAAGAGAAGTTCTCTTGCCCGAGTATAAGATAATGGTTTGCTTATTTAATGTTTTTGCTTAAATTTGTATTAAATTGTAGAGAACGGAAATGTATTCATCGCTGCCATCTCTCAGTTCGGCAATCTTACAGTAATGTGCCAAACATTTGACTGGACAAGTATTGGTATTTGTTTTTACGATACTAAATGTACTACCTTGTCTATAAATATCAGTCTTGCTGCTTTCTATACAGATTTTAACATGAGTGTCATAAAAGGACAAATTATTCATTTTTATATTTGAAATTTCTTTATATCTAAAAAATCCCACATATGCGAGTACCAACATACAAAGAGATCTCGAGTTAAACAAGTCGAGTCTACCTTTATAAAAATTATATAAATTAACTATGACATCAGCTGTAATCGGTTCTTTCTTTTTGATTGGTTTCGACAAAATTCTTTTTCCTCCTTCCAAAACTAATTTCGCTAACCTATTAACACATGGATCTTCAAATAAAAATATGTTATGATACCATTTTACTGCATAAAAATTAGAATTTAGAACTGCGACAGAAACACCAATTTGAATCAAACTAGTCAAATACATAGAAACTGTAGAAGGTAAGGCAGGCAAGTGACTTAGCTTAAATTGTAAACACCATGACTTGAACTTATTAAAGTAAATATCATATTTCCTGTTAGTCGCACTCGACTTGCTCTTTTTAACTATGTCCATTACTCCAAAAGCTATATCGTGCAATCCAGGGACCCTTGATAAATTATGGATTTCCCTCCACTCATGCTTTAAAGTCGCCTGTAAAAAAAAATAATTATAATTTGCACACCTAATATAATACCCCATAACATGTTGAACGTTATTAATAATTAATCTCACAGCATACAGGATTCATAAAAAAAATCTCACAGTTATATAATAATAATAATAATAATAATAATAATAGCGGTACAAATCGCTTGCAAAAAAGAAAAAAAAAACAAAAAAATACTACATAATATAGCGGCATCGTCCGCATATCAACAATATAGCGACAACGTCCGCATTTCAACAATATTATATAGCGGCAACGTCCGCATTTCATCAATATAGCGGCAAAGTCCGCATTTCAACAATATAGCGGCAACGTCCGCATTTCATCAATATAGCGGCAAAGTCCGCATTTCAACAATATAGCGACAACGTCCGCATTTCAACAATATAACGGCAACGTCCGCATCATTCAATATCTGGCATCTAAATGCAGCACTAATACATTTGAAATAAATTTGTTTTCAGAAAATACAGAATTATCAGCTGAACCTCTTACGGAAAATCTAGATGGAGTCTCGTACTCTATATAATCTTTTACAATACTAATAAAATTTTCACTTTCAGGTCACACCAACATAGGCCAAAATATAGCCGATTTCCACTTAGGTAAGACTAACTCTGCTTTACATAGCTGAATATGTTTTATCGTATGAGCGATCAAAGATACAGGCGGAACAAGCCAATTATTATCTATAGACCAATCATATGTAAACGCATCAGTACCACTTGACAATAGATCTAAGAATCGCGCGTTAAATCTATGCAACTTTTTGTTGTTACTGTTAGCAAATCTGTCAATAGTAAAGGATCCCCAAATTTTATTAAAATAATGAAAAATTCTGTCTGCTACTGACCAATCATCGAAGTAGAATATTCTACTGTACTGATATGCTATAGTATTTAATTACCTGGGTATCCACTGTACTTCTAAGCATATACAATTTTGTACGCAAAAATGAAAAATGTCAATGGCTAAGGATTGCAAATCCTTTTTCATGCTACCAACTTCAGAAATTCTTTCTACATTTTAATTATCAGTAAAAAGCTTGACAAATTTGTTTTTGAAAAAATCAACACACCCTTTCAAAGTAATCTCCACAGCCTTCAACTCTCTCCAGGTTGAACTTTTTATAATTTCATCATTTGTCCCCATCTTATGGACGATGTCATTTGAAAATTGTACAGAATAGCCAGCCCCTGCATAAGAACTTGCGTCAGTGAAAACGATCCTCTCTGGGATTCTCTGAATCGGTGCAATAACACAATTTGGTAACGACTTCAAAGAAGACGACCAAAAATGTAACTCTTTTATAGAAAAATCATCTACATGAACAACTGAATCCCACGACGATCGTTCCTTAATGATGAAATGTAAAGGTCTAGTCATTAATCTACATATATTACCAAGTGCTGGAGAAAGAGCTATTATTTTGCCTACAACTGCAGCCACTTTTCTTGCAGTAAGTTGATTAACATTATCAACTACCAATTGTAAATATTCCAAAATATTGTGCATTTTTAAATCTGGCACAGATAAAATACCTTTGTTCAGATTCCAGACAAAACCTAACCACTCTAAACTCCTTTGTGGCTTCCACACACTTTTTTCATAGTTCGGAAGAAAACCCGCCGACAACAAATCTGTCAAAACTTTTCCAGACATGTAATTACACGATTCCTCAGAATCTGCAAACCCGAGACCATCATCTAGATATACAACTATTAAAAAACCTTTAGATCTCCAAAATTTTACAAGTGGGCGGACTATTTTGGTAAAGATAAAACACGCAGAACTTAGACCAAACGGCAAGGAAGTAAAAGTGTAATAGTTAATTATGTTATTTTCTAGCCATGAAAAACCCAAGTATTTTTTTTTTTTGAAGATAAATGTATATCTATATGATGATACCCGTACCTTAGATCGAATTTATAACAATACTTCTTGTTTGCAGCATACACTTTCGCTTGTTTCACATCTTCATATTTAAATTTTGTTAATGTTAAATACTTATTCACATGTCTAAGGTCAAGAATCAACCGTTCTTTTCGTATCGAGTTGACCGAAACAGACAATGGATTTACTACTTTTGGCAAGCTGTCAATTTTACACACAACCCCTGTAATTAACAAATCATTTATAGCACGATTTACAAATTTATGATGTTCAAGGGCCGATTTATTATTCTTTAATTTTACTGAAGGCGGTTCTTCGTCAAATTGTAAAAAATAACCATATTCTAAAATAGGTAAAACTAAATTCCTAGAACTGTCTGCTAACAACAGTTTTTCTTTCCAAGAATTTATGTTTTGTTTCAATCTACCCTTGACATTATGAATTACTACTATTTCATTATCATATTCATATGTTTCTAAACAATAATTAGGGTTTATAAAAGGCAATACCTCATTTTGCGCTGGTACTCCTTTTTCTGTTTTTTCTGGACAGTTGAGGGACCAGTGACCGACAGCACCACAGTAGTAACAGGTGTCCTGGACATGAAACTTTCTTCCGACTTGCGGTTGATATGTGCTGGATCTGTTTCCAAAGTATCGTTGAGTGGTTTGACTAGTGGTAGCTGTGTTGACGTTTTGGCGCTCAGGTGGTTGGCTAAATCCACTAAAAATTTATCTGCGGAAAACCGTTTTGGTGGTTCCTTTGGAAAAGAGGCCTTTCTTTTTCGAATTGATCTTGTTTCTGTTTGTCGAAGTCTCCACTCGTCATCAGAATCGTCAGCAAGAGGATTGCCCTCATACTCGCTGACGGTGTCCCATCCATATTTATCTCCGATTTTCACCTTCTTATTGCGTGCAGCTATTTCCAGTTGTGAATTGTCTGAGAGATGCAAGGCGTCAGGTAAATATCCTGCAGTCACAGCACTTTTGATACGAGACAAGTCCTTTGAAACACTCTCGTCGAAATCACACTGTTTTGTATTGCTAATGTACTTGAATTTAAATTCTTTCTTACTAGTATCCACGGAAGGTGCTGGTATTTTTGCCTCCAATACGTTAAAAATCTCCTTTTTCTGTTGCTGTAGTGCGTTATCTAACTGCTTAGATAGTAACGAAAAAGCATCGGCAGTACTTAAATCCTCTGATGCATTTTTGGAAGACAAATTGTCAGTAACAGTACAAGTGTACTCCCATTTTCGTCGTCAGACATGGATATGGTAATCGGGTAGACCGGAAAAAAAATCGTGTATATTTACAACAAACTTGGCAGATGTTTTCTGTTCAGGTGTAAGCTCTCGATTGACTAAATTCCCGCCATGTACCCGACCGGGTAGACTTTCTACCACGAGAAAAACGTGCGTATTCATACACCTATTGGTTAGAATTATTTAGCCCTGTACCGAAAAGAAATTTATTTATGTTCTATTTCACATGTTCACCCGAACATAAAACATTTCTTTTCTTTACTTGGCTAAATAACAAAGACAGGTATACTTTTGGGATGGCAAGCTCACAAAAACAGTCGAGTCAAAAGGTGAAAGGATATTATATTCCCAGATTTTTTTATACGGAGAGTTTGGCGGTTAAGCTATCCTGTACGTAACCATCCTTAGCGTTTTCCGAACGCCAACGACCATGAGCTTTAAACAATCTATCAGAAACATTGTTGTTTGCAGCTTGTGTAGCTCCTCCACTTTTAAGCTATGCAACCCAAACATACTTTTATCACATCCAATCGAAACCAAAGCTTTCAAGAGAAGTTCTCTTGCCCGAGTATAAGATAATGGTTTGCTTATTTATTGTTTTTGTTTAAATTTTTATTAAATTGTAGAGAACGGAAATGTATTCATCGCTGCCATCTCTCAGTTCGGCAATCTTACAGTAATGTGCCAAACATTTGACTGGACAAGTATTGGTATTTGTTTTTGCGATAATAACTGTACTACCTTGTCTATAAATATCAATCTTGCTGCTTTCTATGCAGATTTTAACATGAGTGTCATAAAAGGACAAATTATTCATTTTTATATTTGAAATTTAATTTATATCTAAAAAATCCCACATATGCGAGTACCAACATACAAAGAGATCTCGAGTTAAACAAGTCGAGTCTACCTTTATAAAAATTATATAAATTAACTATGACATCAGCTGTAATCGGTTCTTTCTTTTTGATTGGTTTCGACAAAATTCTTTTTCCTCCTTCCAAAACTAATTTCGCTAACCTATTAACACATGGATCTTCAAATAAAAATATGTTATGATACCATTTTACTGCATACAAATTAGAATTTAGAACTGCGACAGAAACACCCATTTGAATCAAACTAGTCAAATACATAGAAACTGTAGAAGGTAAGGCAGGCAAGTGACTTAGCTTAAATTGTAAACACCATGACTTGAACTTATTAAAGTAAATATCATATTTCCTGTTAGTCGCACTCGACTTGCTCTTTTTAACTATGTCCATTACTCCAAAAGCTATATCGTGCAATCCAGGGACCCTTGATAAATTATGGATTTCCCTCCACTCAGGCTTTAAAGTCGTCTGTAAAAAAAAATTATTATAATTTGCACACCTAATATAATACCCCATAACATGTTGAACGTTATTAATAATTAATCTCACAGCATACAGGATTCATAAAAAAAAAATCTCACAGTTATATAATAATAAAAATAATAATAATAGCGGTACAAATCGCTTGCAAAAAAGAAAAAAAACAACAAAAAAATACTACATAATATAGCGGCATCGTCCGAATATCAACAATATAGCGGCAACGTCCGCATTTCAACAATATTATATAGCGGCAACGTCCGCATTTCATCAATATAGCGGCAAAGTCCGCATTTCAACAATATAGCGGCAACGTCCGCATTTCAGCAATATAGCGACAACGTCCGCATTTCAACAATATAACGGCAACGTCCGCATCATTCAATATCTGGCATCTAAATGCAGCACTAATACATTTGAAATAAATTTGTTTTCAGAAAATACAGAATTATCAGCTGAACCTCTTACGGAAAATCTAGATGGAGTCTCGTACTCTATATAATCTTTTACAATACTAATAAAATTTTCACTTTCTGGTCAAACCAACATAGGCCAAAATATAGCCGATTTCCACTTAGGTACGACTAACTCTGCTTTACATAGCTGAATATGTTTTATCGTATGAGCGATCAAAGATACAGGCGGAACAAGCCAATTGTTATCTACAGACCAATCATATGTAAACGCATCAGTACCACTTGACAATGGATATAAGAATCGCGAGTTAAATCTATGCAACTTTTTGTTGTTACTGTTAGCAAATCTGTCAATAGTAAAGGGTCCCCAAATTTTTTTAAAATAATGAAAAATTCTGTCTGCTACTGACCAATCATCGAAGTCGAATATTCTACTGTATTGATCTGCTATAGTATTTAATTACCTGGGTATCTACTGTACTTTTAAGCATATACAATTTTGTACGCAAAAATTAAAAATGTCAATGGCTAAGGATTGCAAATCCTTTTCCATGCTACCAACTTCAGAAATTCTTTCTACATTTTAATTATCAGTAAAAAGCTTGACAAATTTGTTTTTGAAAAAATCAACACACCCTTTCAAAGTAATATCCACAGCCTTCAACTCTCTCCAGGTTTAACTTTTTATAATTTCATCATTTGTCCACATCTTATGGACGATGTCATTTGAAAATTGTACAGTATAGCCAGCCCCTGCATAAGAACTTGCGTCAGTGAAAACGATCCTCTCTGGGATTCTCTGAATCGGTGCAATAACACAATTTGGTAACGACTTCAAAGAAGACAACCAAAAATGTAACTCTTTTATAGAAAAATCATCTACATGAACAACTGAATCCCACGACGATCGTTC
>MJUT01060635.1:91952-110830 GCA_002080005.1 Gigantidas platifrons | reverse complement strand
GTGAAATTGGCAGATAATTTTCAGATTCGCGAGCATTCATGGCCGTGCCTGTTTCATATTATGCCAGCGAAGCTGGCACTTATGTTAAAAATATCGAGAAAAAAATATATACTGATGGCCTAAAAATCTTTTGTTCACAAAAACTACTTCCTGTATCCTTGGAGACACGCGTACAATATGGCGGCAGCGAGATCACATCGGCTCCGTAAGGATGCGCAGTAATCTGGTACTCGTGGACTTGATTCAGCCCTAAAAAAAGTGGTCCCCGATATATCTCGGACCAAAAAATGTCGACACTATTTTGATGCAATGGATGAGCGTGAAATTGGCAGATAATTTTCAGATTCGCGAGCATTCATGGCCGTGCCTGTTTCATATTATGCCAGCGAAGCTGGCACTTATGTTAAAAATATCGAGAAAAAAATATATACTGATGGCCTAAAAATCTTTTGTTCACAAAAACTACTTCCTGTATCCTTGGAGACACGCGTACAATATGGCGGCAGCGAGATCACATCGGCTCCGTAAGGATGCGCAGTAATCTGGTACTCGTGGACTTGATTCAGCCCTAAAAAAAGTGGTCCCCGATATATCTCGGACCAAAAAATGTCGACACTATTTTGATGCAATGGATGAGCGTGAAATTGGCAGATAATTTTCAGATTCGCGAGCATTCATGGTCGTGTCTGTTTCATATATCTGAGTTAATATTGTTTAAAATTTGTTATTGGACTTCGTCCCAAGTTACATGTAGGTAACACCTATTATCATAATTGTATGTGTTATAATCATAATGATTTAAATATTAGATAATGTGGATTTTGCTTCGCTGGCACTACAGGTAGCACATGTCTCATATTAAATATTAGCAGACAAACATTTTTCAGTAGTCTATGAAGAAGATATATAGGGTCTAACACCGGGAGAGGTGCAAGATAGTAAAATCTGTGACACCCGAGGGTAAGGTTTAAATCGTGTCGGACGAGGCTTGTCCGAGTCTGATACGATTTAAATTTTACCCGAGGGTGTCACAGATTTTACTATCTTGCACCTTTTACGGTGTTTGACTCTTTTTCTCACCCCTTTCTACCGTGTCAATGTTTGTTTACTTTTTGTGTAGTTTTGGCGCATTAATTTGCGAACCGTATCACAGGACCAAAATGCCACGTAATAAAATAAAACAAGATTTTCATTTTACAGCTTTAAAGAGGTTCAATATAATAAAGTTAACAAACTTGTGATAGATTCTACAATAAAAAAATCTTGCACCTTTTACGATGTTTTCCCCTTTTTCTCATCTCTTTCTATCGTGTCAATATTTGTTTACGTTGAGAAAATATATAGAGTGCTCTCCCTTGTTCGGTAACTAACGTATCTAACGTAAATAAAAAAAAATTACCTCCTTTTTCACCAACGTCAAACAACTTTTTTACAGGCATTTATCGCGGTTGTAGTAGCATTTATATAATATATTTATAAAATACATTGTATTTTATTGTGAAATACATTTAAAATACTACCAAGACACTATAAATCGACAATTTAATTCAACAATGGAAAACAATTTTGCGGGAAAAACGGCGTGTAGCTTGTCTTACCCTGGAGCCGGGGTAAGATAGAAAAACCTTTTTCACCAAGATTAATGGACTACTTTATCCAAGGGGTGAGATATAGTAATGTATCAATATTTTTCGTCTTGTCAATGGCCATTTTTTTTCACGGAGTTAAAGCTGCTCATCATGTAATTAACAAATTGTTTTCATTTTACTTCTAATATTATTTCGTTGTATTTTCAACCATTATTGACGAATGTCACATTTTCAAGAAAAGTAATACATAATACAATTCTCCTAATTTTAGGCACCATTCATGGCAAAGTTGAAGATGACTTCACACTGTATACTAATATAGGAAGTGATGTCATATTGAAGTGTAAAGTCGCAAATGCTACAAATTCAGTATGGCTGCGAGAGACTAAATTAATATCAGATGGATTGAATATTATTACAGAACTACGATACAGACTTAATATAACTGGGGACGAAACTATGGGAGAGTACAATCTACAAATGTCAGATATAACAGAAGGAGACTTGGGTTCATATTGGTGCGAACGCACTGTTAATGATGTGGTCTATCAGAAACAAGTAGTGATCAAATTGTCAGGTAGGCTGTTCAAGTCACGTGACCTCCCCATTTGTCTAATTAGAAAATTAAACGAAGATTTTCTAAAATATGAAGTTTGATTTGGATTTTACTATATCAACATTAATACTGAGTGCTCACTTGAGATGTGACATAGCTATCCCATGATTCAGTCTTCAGAGATTAAAAACAATGGATACATTATGATATAATATGGGAGGGTCCTAGATTGGGAGGGCAAGTGAGCACTCAGTATTAATGTTGATATAGTAAAATCCAAATCAAACTTCATATTTTAGAAAATCTTCGTTTAATTTTCTAATTTTACTATATCAACACATACTGAGATGCTCCCTTGATATTTCAGAGATAATGTTTCCATTGTATCAAATTAAGTGTATCAAGATCTTCCTGACTGGCATGTCTGACCGCTGAGTGTGTGTAAATAAAATATTTTCCCAGAGGGTAATCAGAATCCAGTTTATTTGATTTATACTACCACATCATGTGTAACCCCCATGTGTTTAACATTAATTGATAAAATAAACAAATTAATTGCATTTACTGATGATGTAGTAAAACAGCTGTCTTGTTTTATGTACATGTACATTTACATCCAATGTAACCATGGTAACATTTGTTTTGTTACCTTTTTATCTATTGCTTTGATGAACTATATCAACATCACACAAATTGAGTTTTTTAACTTATAATTACACAAAATATTTACAATATGTATAAATTCTAATCAGATTCCTTTATCCAAAATTATATTAAAAGAGTTCTCTTTGTCAATTGACTTAAAATAAAACTTATAAAAAGTTCGTTCATTTGACCAATTTGCGGATTTCATTATAAGGTCTAAAGGCACTCCACACTTAGTTGCTGTACTAACTGACGCAGACCTGGTACTATGTGGTGCAAATTTTTTTATATCCATTCCTGATAAAATCATAATTTTTGTACCCACGAACTCAACGTTTGTCTGGATATTGGTTTGTACGGTTTTATAGTTGTAATAAAAAGCTTAGACTCTTTTCCTCTAAGGATCTTAGTTCTTTTTATGTATTCAATCATTGTTTCTACAACACACAATCTTTTATCAGTTTCAAATTCATACAACAATAAAGGTGCCAAATGTTTCCCAGGTTTTGATGTTTTAAGCAATTCCATCAGTTGAATGTTAATAGAGTTTTGTGTCAATTTTATAAATTGTAAATCCATCAAATGTAATGTTTGACCTCTCTGTCCAGTAAGTAATGCTAGTAGCATCACTAAATTCCAAGTTAAATGTTTAAACGATATACTATTTACAGGCACTAATGTTTTTAAGTAATTCAACACCAAGCTTACATCCCAAGTTGATGAATATCTTGGTAATGATGGCCGTCTTGTGAAAACTCCACGCATGAAGCGGTAGACTAATGGATTATTTCCAACAGTATTTACATTAGTAAAAGATAAAGAAGATATTGCCGATCTCGCCATATTTAATGAACTATATCCTAAGCCTTTTTTGAATAATAAGTCTAGAAATTCTACTACTAATATGGGAGATGGTTCAAATGGTCACTTTTCCTTTCACCACAAAACTGCATCCATCTTTTGAGATGGACCCTATATTGTTTTTGTGTTGATTGTCTCCAGGATGAAATAATGATGTCGGTAGCGTGTTCTGATAATCCCTTGTTTCTAATAATTTCCCTGACAGGCGAAACACAGCTAATTTTAAGTTTGTTATTGGGTGAGTTTTTACTGGATCCATTGGTGATATTAACATATGCTTTTTCACTGGCAACAGGTAAGATTGGCCTGAAATCATTTTCAGGAGTTTTGTAAACCAAGGTTGTGTAGTTCACAATGGTGCTATCAACACTAATTGTCCTTGATCTTGTTCCAACTTTTTCAATACATGTCCCATCATGCTGAAAGGAGGAAAAGCATAGTTAATATTTGACTTCCAACTAATGGAAAAAGCGTCAACAGCATATGCTTCCGGATCCGGAAGAAAATATCTACGGTTTCAGTTGGTAATTTAACCGAGATGCAAATAAGTCTATAGATAAAGGTCCATAACAATTGTTTATGCAATAAAACACTTGTGTGTCTAATTTCCATTCCATATCAACACTGAGGTTCCGCAACAGTTTGTCTGCTTCAACATTTATCTTGCCTGGCAAATGAAAAACGCTTAATTTAATACCTCTGTTTATACACCAAAACCAGATTTACCTAGTTAAGTCATTCAACTGTTCTTTCCTACCTCCAAACTTGGACAAATAACTGACTGCAACTGAATTGTCCATAAGTAACTTAACATGCAAATCAGTCTGTGTTGACAAAAAACTTTTTAAAGTTAAATAAGCTGCTTTTAATTCCAAATAGTTTATATGATTTTGTTGTTTACAATAAGACCAATGTCCTCCAGTTTTCTTTGTTGTATCTTCAATGATACCTCCCCAACCAGTTTTTGAACTGTCAGTTTTAATTACCATATTAGGTTATTTGTGGTGTAAAGTTTTAAAACAAGTTAACTATGTTTTCTGCCCACCAATTCAAAAGTACTTTGGCATTGTTTGTCAGATTCATTTTTGCCTGATAGTTACCATAATTTATTTTCAATTGTTGGTCTTTCTCAATTTCTAATTGTTTGTAGTATAATGGTGCATAATCTATTCCTGGTTCTCTAGCAACCATTTTCCCTACCACTTGGGCAAGTAGTTCTCGAATTGTAATTTCAACTCTACCAGCTAGTTTTTTGCACAAATTTGCTAAATCTTCAGCTTTTTCACTAGTCAAGCGTATTGTCATATTTTCTGGATTTAATAAAAATCCTAAGAACACGATTGTTCTTCTTGGTTTAAGAACTGATTTCTTTTGGTGTATGGTTAGTCCAAGTTTATCAATTACTTCTGTAGTGTCCCGTATATTTTGTTGACATTCATTGTAGGTGTCCCCTTGTAGTAATATATCATCAATATATGCCACATTTGTATGACCAAGTTTTCGCAAGTAAGAAAATATAGGCTTTAATAATTTTGTAAACACTCGAGGTGCACTGCTTAATCCATTTGGTAGTGATGTAAATCTATATATACTTCCATCCCATTGAAAACACCGAAAATTTCTATAATTTTTATCAATATTCACAGAATAATATGCATCTTTCAAGTCGACAGATGCAAACCAGCGATTTTCCTTAATTAAGGGCAACACTGATTTCAAAGTTTCCATTTTAAAATGTATCGATGGGTTAATGCCACAACCAAGTAACTGAATTTTTTTGAAAATTCAGATTATGTGTCCGTAGTGTTTGTAATACCGTAACCTTTAATTCCTCTAATTTATAGAGCAATAGAAACAATAAAAGTATTTTTATTTACTAAAACATCAATCAAGTAACTATTTCATATATAGGTTTTACATGCATCAATAACTTATCAATAGATAATTTATTGATTCATAATGAAAACAAATTCTTTAATAAAATAAGATATGCCATAACAATGTATCTTGAGATAACTTTATCTGCAAAACAAAATCCAAATTATAATTGTAATTTTGTTATGCCAAAACATGGTATGTGAGGATAACTGTTTGTTGCATTAACGTAAATAATCGTATAACTCATTATTAAAATGCCACAACCAGTGTATCTGCAGATAAGTGGTTACAGTTATTAAATATTATCATAACATGTAGTGTCAAAAAGCCAGTAAATCTTGATAAGCTGTTGAGTCATTAAGACTTGTGTAAATAAAAATGCATACCAGAACTGAAACAAAATATCATCTTTCGTGTGTTTTGTTTTCCATTCCACGATGAACACGTGTTGGACAGAATAAAAGTTAAACTTTGCATTGTGAATATTGTTAAAGAATGAATTCACTTCAAATTAGGTATGTATTATTTTTTGTACTAATTTAATTGTATCATTTAAATATATAGGAAATTATTCCTGTTTTCATATTTATTTCTATTGAATTGGCTTATTGTATATGCAGAGAAAATTAGATGAATTGCTAATTATTTCAATTAGTGTATTTTTGTTATAAGAAAGAAACTTGTTGCACCACAGATAACTGACTATGAAGTTTATATGTGCTATAATTATTGCTGAAAATAATATCATTAATGTTCTTTTTTTCTTTGAAGCTTATTTCTATTTTTATGTTTTTCAGAATTGGAACTTTACAGCTAATGACCCACAGAAAGAAGAAAATACGAGGCTGAATTTGATTTATTGAAAGGTAATTGTTTTCATGATACCTTAATTATTCTTATTAATTTATGTAGAATCTTTGTCTGGTTTCTAAGAATGTTGTTGTGATTAGGAGGTAGGGATTAATTGCAATATATTATCATGGAATGCTTCCATTTATTACTACAGTTAAAACTAATTATATACTTGTTTTGCTACTTACGACATGAAATGTCAAAATTGTTTTCTTGGAATCATAATTAACCTGATTATGTTAAAGTTCCAGGAAAAAATATATTGCAAGGGCATGGTTTTCTTTGGTGAGAATTAAATAAAATCAGATAAGTTTAATATTTCAGCTGTTTTATTACATTTAAATCATTTTGATATTGATTTTTTTTTTCGTGTCTGTAAAGTAAAATGAATAATGATATAAGCCTGATGTCTACAATCAGTTTCTTTTTTATTTAATGATTTTATAATTCATTATTATATATGAATGATGATCAAGATGTAAAATGGTTCAGTACTAATTTATTATGGATGCCAACTTTGCTTGAATGCATCTAAAGTTTTTACATAAAGTTTTGATAGATTTAAAAATTCAGAGTTGCTAAAAGTTGCCTTTCAATATCAAACTTATATATATTTCACAATTTATAATCTGAAATATTGTATTTCAGAATGGATTGTCCAGAGTGGTCATCTGATGATGAGTGGGTCAATACCATAGGTGACCAGATAACTATCCCCATAAGAGATCCAAATCAGCAATTGACTAGTGTAAGTGGAAACAATACACATATTATACCAAATGAGAATCAATCCTTTTCTGCACAACATACAGAGAATGAACAGAATCTACCACAAATGGAAAATACACAAATGCGACAAGACACTGATGATCAACAAGATCGAGAGCATGAGGACAATACACCAAATCAACAAGACACTGGTGATCAACAAGATCTAGAGCATGACAATACACAAATACGACAAGACACTGATGATCAACAAGATCGAGAGCATGACAATACACCAAATCAACAAGACACTGGTGATCAACAAGATCTAGAACATGAGAACAATACACCAAATCAACAAGACACTGATTATCAACAAGATCTAGAACATGAGGACAATACACAAACACGACAAGACACTGATGATCAACAAGATCTAGAACACGAGAACAATACATCAAATCAACAAGACACTGGTGATCAACAAGATCGAGAGCATGACAATACACCAAATCAACAAGATACTGATTATCAACAAGATCTAGAACATGAGGACAATACACCAAATCAACAAGACACTGGTGATCAACAAGATCTAGAACACGAGGACAATACATCAAATCAACAAGACACTAGTGATCAACAAGATCTAGAACAGGAGGACAATACATCAAATCAACAAGACACTGGTCATCAACAAGATCTAGAACACGAGGACAATACATCAAATCAACAAGACACTGGCGATCAACAAGATCTAGAGATGAGGACAATACATAAACACGACAAGATACTGATGATCAACAAGATCTAGAACATGGGCACAATACATCAAATCAACAAGACACTGGAGATCAACAAGATCGAGAGCATGACAATACACCAAATCAAAAAGATACTGATTATCAACAAGATCTAGAACATGAGGACAATACACCAAATCAACAAGACACTGGTGATCAACAAGATCTAGAACATGAGGACAATACATCAAATCAACAAGACACTGGTGATCAACAAGATCTAGAACACGAGGACAATACATCAAATCAACAAGATTCTGGTGAACAACAAGATCTAGAACACGAGGCCAATACATCAAATCAACAAGACACTGGTGATCAACAAGATCTAGAACATGAGGACAATACATCAAATCAACAAGACACTGGTGATCAACAAGATCTAGAACATGAGGGAAATACATCAAATCAACAAGACACTGGTGATCAACAAGATCTAGAACATGAGGACAATACACCAAATCAACAAGACACTGGCGATCAACAAGATCTAGAGATGAGGACAATACATAAACACGACAAGATACTGATGATCAACAAGATCTAGAACATGGGCACAATACACCAAATCAACAAGACACTGGTGATCAACACGATCTAGAACATGAGGACAATACACCAAATCAACAAGACACTGGTGATCAACAAGATCTAGAACATGAGGACAATACACGAAATCAACAAGACACTGGTGATCAACAAGATCTAGAACATGAGGACAATACACCAAATCAACAAGACACTGGTGATCAACAAGATCTAGAACATGAGCACAATACATAAACACGACAAGATACTGATGATCAACAAGATCTAGAACATGGACACAATACACCAAATCAACAAGACACTGGTGATCAACAAGATCTAGAACATGAGCACAGTACACCAAATCAACAAGACACTGGTGATCAACAAGATCCAAAACATGAGGACAATACACCAAATCAACAAGACACTGGTGATCAATACGATCTAGAGCATGAGGACAATACACAAACACAGGATACTGATGATCAACAAGATCTAGAACATGGGCACAATACACCAAATCAACAAGACACTGGTGATCAACAAGATCTAGAACATGAGGACAATACATCAAATCAACAAGACATTGGTGATCAACAAGATCTAGAACATGAGGACAATACACAAACACGACAAGATACTGATGATCAACAAGATCTAGAACATGAGGACAATACATCAAATCAACAAGACAATGGTGATCAACAAGATCTAGAACATGAGGACAATACACCAAATCAACAAGACACTGGTGATCAACAAGACACTGGTGATCAGCAAGATCTAGAACATGAGGACAATACAACAAATCAACAAGACACTGGTGATCAACAAGATCTAGAACATGGGCACAATACACCAAATCAACAAGACACTGGTGATCAACAAGATCTAGAACATGAGCACAACACACCAAATCAACAAGACACTGGCGATCAACAACATCTAGAACATAAGGACAATACACAAACACGACAAGACACTGATTATCAACAAGATCGAGAGCATGAGGACAATACACCAAATCGACAAGACACTGGTGACCAACAAGATCTAGAAGATGAGGACAATACACCAAATCAACAAGACACTGGTGATCAACTAGATCTAGAGATGAGGACAATACATAAACACGACAAGATACTGATGATCAACAAGATCTAGAACATGGGCACAATACACCAAATCAACAAGACACTGATGATCAACAAGATCTAGAACATGAGGACAATACACCAAATCAACAAGACAATGGTGATCAACAAGATCTAGAACATGAGCACAACACACCAAATCAACAAGACACTGGCGATCAACAATATCTAGAACATAAGGACAATACACAAACACGACAAGACACTGATTATCAACAAGATCGAGAGCATGAGGACAATACACCAAATCGACAAGACACTGGTGATCAACAAGATCTAGCACAAGAGGACAATACACCGAAGAAACAGGACAGTGGCAATAGGCCTCGTCAAGTGAAGAAACCCAGACTTGTAACTGAAAATAAAGAAGCTGGTGTAATTAATAAAGAAGATCAGCTAGAAGATGATCGTAGTGATGAAAATATTCCACTTTCCATTCTTTTATATAAGAAAAGAAGTTCCAGTGCTGATTGTGACGACAATGTGGAGTCCGTTATTGATAGTGAAGATTCATACAAACTAACCAATGCAGATCTTAATTCATCTGACTCAAATCTTTCCTCTGACTTACCCAAAGCTGGAAAAACCGATACAGACACTGAAGATGAAAACTGGAACCTGTCAAAGAGACTTCAAAAGCAGTCAATTAAAACAAAAAGAAAAGTTTAATTCGGACAGAGATTGAAGGAAAAGTGTGTAAATAATGAAACAATTAAAAAGAGGAATAACGACGGTAAACTTAAAAGGAAAAAGTCACCACAAAAGATAAGCAAAAAGGACTCTGTCCCTCAAGAACATGCTACTAAGATGATGCAACCTTCACAACAAATATCAAACTTTTCAGAAAAGACAATTGACACAACACATATTTTTCGTTTGAATGTAGTAAATGAACATCATATTATACAATCTGTGAAATAAGTTAGTGAACAGCAGGCAGAATACCTCGAACGTGAGCGCAACAGGAGTGAAGAAAAACTAGACCGCTTACTTGCTGCAAATGGTCTTGTTCGGAAAGAGGTAGCAGCAGATGGAAACTGTTTTTTTAAGGCTGCTCTGTTTCATGTTCCAAACGTTAGAAATGAGAATGACTTGAGACAGACTTTATGTGAACATATAATAGATCATGCCCATGAATATATTGCCTTCTTTTCAAATACTGATACAAACGAATCATTTGAAGAAGATATTATCTGGATAGATTTTCGTACCGAAGTGGAAGAATTGAAATATAATGGAAAATGGACAAACTGTGCAGCTGATGTTTTACCTCTGGCCCTTTCTAATTGGAGTAGAAAGACCATCAAAATATTTTCCAGTCTTACTCAGAAACTAGTGTTTGATATAACCCCAACTTTATGTGAGCCCATCAATCCAGTTCTATATTCCTTGCTTACTTGTCATTAGAAGATAACTCGGTTCCATCTCAGCATGATGGTTGCTTAAAAATTGGAACACAAACAAATCATGAGGAGGCAATTAGGTCAGATAATGAACTAAATCAAATAGATAAAGACATTGAGAATGTTAATAACACAGAAAACGGAACAACAGAATCTGACACGCGAACTCCAATAAAATCAAGAAAAAAAGTTGGAAGGCCAAAGGGAACCCCAGAACGTATATCGCATTCATTCATTACACCACCTAAAAAGAAATTATTCAGAAAAAGGAAAGCCACACCGGATGAATGGAAAAAGAATATCAGGAAAAAGTTGCGAATGTCTGGAAAAGAATATATTTCTCAAAGAGAGAAAAAGGTGCCAGACAAAGTAATTAAATTGGTCGACTGCAATAACTGTAAATACAAGTGTACAAAGATTATTACAGAAGACGAGAGGAGAAGACTATTTGAATTATTTTGGTCGCTTGAATCGTATGAGAGAAAAAAAAGATTTTGTTATTTCTAGGGTAGAACAAAAAAAGACAAGAAAATATGTCGGTCAGAATAGTGAGGAAGAGCAAAAAAGGAAGAGAGATATACATCGATCATATTCCTTTGAAGTAGCAGGTACTAAGACAATCGTGTGCAAAAAGTTCTTTAGAAAGACGTTAGATATAAGTGACGCATACATTGATAATGTAATGACAAATGAATTAGGCGGAGTATTCATTGGTGCTAACAAAAGAGGTAAGCATATACCACATAACAAAACCAAAGATGAAGATCTTCAGAAAGTAAGACAGCACATTGAATCATTTCCTGCTGTTGAAGAACACTACACACGAAAAGCATCCAATAGGAAATATCTAGGAGCAGAACTGAATATACCGAAGATGTATCAACTTTATTTGGAAAATTATAAAGACAAGCTACCAGAAAATTATTTGGCTAGTTTACCCAAATACCAGAAGACCTTCAACGAGGAATACAATTTCTCCTTTCACGTCCCTAAGAAGGACCAGTGTAACATTTGTGTCAGCTATAATAGAGGCGTATCTGATGGATCCATTACAGAAGATGAGAAAATAAAATACAACGAGCACCAACAAATGAAAATGAGAGCAAGAGAAGAGAAAAAGAAAGATAAAGAACATGCTAAAATTTCAAATGATACCTTTGTAGCCACTTTTGACCTCCAGGCTGTTTTACAAGCACCTTGTTCTTTAGTGAGTGAAATATATTATATGCGCAAATTGAATTGTTACAATTTGTCAATTTACAATTTGGGTTCACAGAATGCTACCTGCTACCTATGGTCAGAAGTAGATGTGAAACGTGGAGCGTGTGAAATAGGATCTGCCTTGTACTTACAACTGTAATCCTTGCCAGGTAACATAAAGCATGTAATATTGTATTCGGAGGCCTGCTCCGGACAAAATAGAAATCAGTATTCAACAACTGCCTTAATGCATGCTGTCGTGAACTTGCCAAATATAGAAATTATAGATCACAAATTTCTTGAGAGTGGCCACACGCAGATGGAATGTGACAGCATGCATTCAGCCATTGAATTTGCAAAGAAAAAGACTGAGATTTACATCCCCAGTCAATGGGCCACCATTATTAGAATGGCAATGAGGAAAAATCCCTTCTATGTCGTTCCATTACAGTATGAGGATATCTATGACTTCAAAGAAGTTACTAAGTCAACACTCAAGTACAGCAAGGTAGATTCTGAAGGCATTAAAGTAAATTGGATGAAAATCAAATGGCTGAGATTTTCCAAGAATGATGCTGAACATGTATTGTTCAAACATAAATTTGATGAGGATTTTAAGAAAATGAAAGTGGTGGAGGTCGACAAGAAGGGAATGCCAACAATAAGCCTACGAGAAAAAGAACTACAAAGAAAATATAAAGGAAAACAAACAATATCTTTGGCAAAGAAAAAAGATCTGCTGAGTCTTTGCAAAACCCGTGTCATTCCTATGGAATATCACGATTTCTATAAGGGACTACCAGCAAATGCAAAGGTCAACGACACTCTCCCATGTCCCGATGCAGAGGNCATGATGCGTTTTAAAGCGTTTCACCGACCACGCGATATAAGAGAAAAACGGATGCGGTTGTTTTTTCCGTACGGACAGCGCTACCGTATTTAAATTTTTTTTTTTAACTATTTTTGCAAAAAAATCGGCAATGCGGCGACGAATTTCCACATGCGGGCGGGCCTGAGAACCAAGAAATTAACTTTGTATGGCCTAAGTAAAAAGTTAATGCCAAGAAGTTATTATTTTATGCAGAAAAATCAGTTATCCATCGGCTACAACATTTTGGTGTAAAAGAAACATTAAAAACTAATGTTTGTTTCAGGTGCGAAAATGAATTATCTCTTCTTAACATTTTATAGCATTATAATTGGTATAAATTGTAAATTCTTTTGAAATGCCAAAAGGTGATATTTCCAGATACTATGTTGTGTTTAAAATGTTATCTAAAAATAAATTTGATTTTCTAAATGCAAAAATCAATTATCTTCTGCTAATTGGTTATGGCACAATAAAGATATTTTTAAACATTTTCTTTACGAAAACTACAACTACTTATTGTTAGTAACATTCTTGAGGCACATTTAAGATAATTTTTTAATCTATTATGTGAATGCAACAACAAAGTATTGTCAGTTACGTTGTTTTGGCAAAATTATTTTCAATTAATAATTTTGATTTTGAAATGTCAAAACCAATTGTAATGTTTATGATGCAATAAATCATTTATCTGACTATTTCTGTTTTTATGGTTTTAGCATGATTCTGACAAATCTTTATTTTATAATATTGATGTATTTACGACCAAATAATTGCTTCCATAAATTCTATGGAATAAAAAATCCATCTCCTGGAAATGTTAATTTTCCAGTTACTTGGTTGTGGCATTAACCCATCGGTATGTGTTCAAAATATCCTCATTCAGATATTTCAAATTTAGAATGAGTCTATGTGTGCTGTCTAACTTTGGACGAATAAAATATTTGAGTAAAAATTGTTTTCACATTGGTATGTTTTTTCAATAACTTTCTTTAACAACAATTGTTGGACCTCACTTTCTATAATCTCAAACTCCTGTTTGTTAAATGGTAAGGAGTTAGGTAATTTAGTCTGAATTGGCAAAGTTTCAAATTCAATTTTAAAACCTCTCACAATATCTAAAATCCAACTATCAGATGTAAGCATAACCCAATTTTCAAACATTGTAGCTATTTTCTCACCAAAACAAATTGCCTGGTGTGTTACGAAAACTGTGTAACGTTACTATGCTACCTGTACTTACATGTACACTTTCATTGACATTTAAGTCTGTTTGTTCTTGAAATGTGAGCTCTTGCCTAAAAAACGCCCCTTATTCCTGTTGTCATCTTGTTGGTGCTGATTTCTCCCTTGACCATGTCTAATTGGTGGAGGAGCTGTTGCTGATGCCCTAGCCATGTGCGCAAAGTTTCTGTTGTATGGATGCTGATAATTACTATTAGTGGGTTGAGACAGCTGAGTCTTTGGAGCTTTTAAATCCGACTTCTTGTTAAAGTTTGGTTTACTCTTGCCAACAGTTTTAGCAATTTTGTTGGTAGATTCAGTTTCTGTTATCGTCTTTGACAAATCATCGCCAAAGAGAAGTTTTGTAATCTTTGTTGTGTCTGCACAAAGATCAGCAAATTCTTTTTGCAAATGATGCTGGATTAGATAACGTCTCCTGTTGCTAATATCGCAAAAAGAAATGTTCATTAGTTTCAACGTGTCATTAGAAAGTTGTTTCATTTCATTAATTTCCGACTGATTTATCATGCCAGCTTTCGCCTTTCTTAATCTACTCATCAGGTTAAGCAAAGGGAAAAACGCTTTCAACAAGAAATTTTGGCTACGCTGCAATTTTGCATCTACATCCTTCACCTTAGGGCATGATTTTAATGCTTTCCATATCCCAGAGTTCATTCTAGGCACCACCAGATTCTGGCAATTTGCAGGAGTAAGGTACTTGGTGGTCAAGTCATTTATGTTTTCTTTCGGTACTCGGTCGTGAAAATGCTCGTTTACAACAGCCGCTAGAGCATCATCAATTTTGTCCCCGAATTTTTCAGTATTGTTCATGAATTCTGTAAGGTTGATCAAATCATCACCGTCCTCTTGTTTATCGTCTTGGTTTGTTTCGTCCATATTAAGCATGTCCATCGCATAGCTTGTGTTGTGTTCCTCTCGTTCATCGTCGGAACCAACGACATCACTGGATCTAGAAGTTGACATTTCTTCATCATCTGGAACCGACTCCTCATAATTTTGGGTCGACTTATTAGCCATCAAGGACTCTTGGACAGTTTTCATGAAAGCAGCTTGTTGCTGCATCATCAACTGGTTTGTTAACACAATTTGAGCCAAGTCCACATTTGACCCCGATTGTGTATTCGGTGCCATATTGTTTACACCGTAAGCCTCGTTATGCTCCGCGGTTTGCGAGATTATGATTTCCTTGTCAATCGTTCTAATGTCATAATGATTGGAAGAAGCTCCGCCCATTGCGTTCCCTTCCATTGTTCTTTGTTCTAAGCAAAACTATTGCGATGATGCTTTTTGTCAGCAATTAAATAAGGATATGATGCCTAGCAAAGTTGGCCATGATGCCGAAGTTTAAAAGCTATGATGCCTATCTATATATCACGTAATGGCTAAGATGCCCGTGAGACTAGCTGATAGGCCATTGTCCTCAGAACTCTGGTGCACGAGGCATGAAAACAAAGTTCAACTATCGAGGAACAATGCGGGATCTTCTTAAAATAAATCAGTAAGACTGAAAGGATGATAAATTAACTATTTCTGACCAGGTCTGGCTATGCAGAGGAGGATGGTTCTTTTAGGATAAGGAGAACCTGCCCCACCTTTTCTGCAGCTTTTATCTTCATCATATCAGCTTTCAAGGCCCTGGACAAGGGAAGGGGGAAAAACCTATTTTTCTAGGAGAACCCCTGCCCACATTTGTTGTGGTGAGTTAAAACACTATTTTTTTTATTATTATTTTTAAATTAAAGTAACTAAAATCTCCTTTAAATTATCTTCAATTTGATATATAACATGCCATGTTCATGTAGATGTATGCAGGTACCTAAAAATTGATGTTCAAAAATCAAAATGCCAGCCATTCAAGATGGCTGCCATCCAAAGTTGCTGGATGTCTTAGCAAGTTTAATGTACTTTTTTAATATGGTGACAGAAGTATATAAGTGTAGCCACTTGTGACAAAATTTGATGTCAAAATTTGACTTTACAGTATTCATTAATTTGTAGGACGACAACTATTTTGAAAGGCGGCCATCTTTGATTCTTTTCAGCCAATACACATGTACTATTTTAATATTTTCTGATCAAATAATGTTATGGATAGAAAGGATAAATTTAAATTACAGTAACTGAAATCTGCTTTAAATTACCTTCAATTTGATATATTACATGCCAGATGAATGCATACATTCAGAATTTCAAAAAGTGATTACGAAAAAAAAAATGGCCGCCTTTCAAAATGGCCGTCTTTCTTATGAAATGATTTGTAATTAAACTTAATGAAATAATAATGACTAAAGTATGTAAACAGAGCAAATTCCGACAATAAATGATGTCATAACATTATTAATTCATTAATTTGAACGGACGGTGGCCATATTGAATGGCGGCCATCTTGGATTCTTTCAAGCGCTACTGGGTTTTTTTCCTGATTTTTTAAGTGGACATATTTACCAATCACAAAGCCTATATATATATATCATAAACCTCACAATGACACACACAAACATGGTTTGTTTCAAAAGATAGGCTTAAAACATGCTAGAAAAGTGTCTAATTGGGGCCATATAAGTACTATATGCTTATATTGCAAAGTGGTACATGTACAAAATTTACGAAACCTTGTCGTATTTAAAATCCCATAACTTCATCAAACCTTGTCCGATTTTCAAAAAGTTTATTGTTTTAGTTTCAGAATTGCTTGATCTATCCAAAAACCACAAAAACAAAGAGACATAGTCTGGTGACATGTTCTCCCTATACTCACTATGTCAGGTGAGTGACTTACAGCAGTATCCAGGTTCATTTCGATGTAAATAAATAGATCATCATATTTTGCAAAGAGTATATGCATTGCTTTTAGTTTCTGTGTTATGTTTTTGTTTGTCTTCATCTTGTGTCTTGTTTGCCCAGTGTTGCCTGTATCTACGGATTGCTCATTCTTGATTGCCCCTTCGGTTTTATTGAAAACAAAACTAGCTATTATTGAAGCAACGTGATATATATATATTTACAATTAATTTCTACTGGATGATAATGTAATATTCATGTGTGTTCACATCCGGGATAATATAATACTCATGTGTGTTCACATCCGGGATAATATAATACTCATGTGTGTTCACATCCGGGATAATATATTACTCATGTGTGTTCACATCCGGGATAATATGATACTCATGTGTGCTCACATCCGGGATAATATAATTCTCATGAGTGTTCACATCCGGGAAATGTTTAGACCTGAAGTTGAACTGCGTCTTACTTGTCACAGTATAGTCAAGTTCTCATACATTTTTTGTATAATTATGAAATACTGATGTCACTTATTAACAATTCTCAGTTATATTTATCTATCTTATTACTGAAGATCTTATTGTGGCTGTGAAATGTAGAACAGCAATGAAAGGGCATTTCCTTTACTTTGATAAGTATCTTTGTAAATTTGGAGAGTTTCTCATGTTCATTTACGTCCACCTTCTTTCTTATCAATGCATATTTTCGCAACAACAAGCAGATTCAATGATACACGATATACATGTTGTATGACTTTAGTATGTAAACTACAAGATTCCGTGAGCACAGCAATGATAATGGTTGTTTATAGTGTTGAATAAGAACAATACATTTGTTTTTCTAACAGAACACCAGATTACCAACAGTAAAGTCGACATTTCTACTGACGTAATCACAAAAACAGGTAAAATCTTAATTGACTAATTAATGGAAATACTTAGTATCACAATTCATCCCGGTTGTTTAGTGGGGTCCGTGTTGTTAATCTTGTAGGTATTATATGTTTTTTGTTTTTGTGTTGTTTGTCGTCGTTCTGTGTCTTATACTTAATGTAACCAGTGTCTCTGTATTGTATATTACTGATTCTGATTACCCCTTTGTATCTTCAAACTCTTCTTGATTGTCTCTTCGGTTTCCTCTAACGTCTATAATAGATGGTCTTCTATTTAGTATCAAATCTGTAATAAAATAAAAAAAACAAACAAAGAATACCACACCTTCGGAACAATTTCAAAATCAAATATCAAAATCGAAGAAAGAGGCAAGATAGAAAAATCTGTAATAAAACACACACAAAATATGGCTGCTTATCACGTTTTTGTTACAGGGACATGTTTATCATACAATTATTTCTCAACTAGTCTGCTCTGTGTGAGGATACTTGATGGAACGAGGACAACTGATGTCGTTGTTGTATGGAGGCTGGGCGGGGTATATATATATAGAATGCCATAAAACTGACAAACTAGTATGGTGGTGGAAACAATGAACAGAGTTTTTCAAGTAAAGTGATATTGTTGATACGAAAATAATCACCATACCAACAGAAAGCTAGGACAAAAGAAAAGAAAGACAGATTGGTCAACAACGACCTCACGTATTTTCGCGAGTATAGTGAATAAAAAGAAATAAAGATGAAAAGTGACACACGGATATCGCTTCTTGCATGTCAATTCCACTTGTCGTAACCACTTCCCGGTCCATTCATGACTTATTACCGGCTTTGTAACTAGATTAACACGACGTGTGCCACTAATGGAGCAGGAACTGTTTACCCTTCCGGAGCACCTAAGTTCAC
>MJUT01060635.1:30019-40602 GCA_002080005.1 Gigantidas platifrons | reverse complement strand
TTTTCATCACTTTAACCGCAATTAATAACGAAGCACATTATGTTGCTAAAAAAAAACAAAACAAACAGAAAACAAGACACTTCGCACTCTCAGTGTATGATCTGCAGGGATCGCGAAACAGCGACTATAAGATCACGGCTATGGTACAATGATCAAATTTATAAGTTTTGTTTTCTATTTTGTGATATATAAGGTGTACCTGATGTAAATTGATGCAACTCTATAATAAAGCAGACGATGCCTATATTTCATAAAATCATATCTAAGCAAATTTTCCATAAAAGGGAAAGTCTTTATATGTTAACAAAGGGAAAATATATGCATGTTAAAAAGGAAGTGTTGTGTTGCAAGTTTTTGATTTTTAACCATTCTAATTTTGTTTGTTTTCTTGTTTTTCTCCTTTACACCAGCATTGAAAGCACCACCCCCACCCCCTTAAAATAATATATAATAAATTGAAATATTGTCTCCATTCTCTGAGTAAACACTTTATACTTCAAAAATGGCGGCTTCGAAGTGAAAGTAACCTCTATCTGAAAAGTCACATGACAGAAGAGACCACGGTCTCACAGCTATATCTTGTTTTTCCCGGCGAGAGGAATAAAATAAATCTCAAATATTAGAGGGCGTTTTTATTGCAGAGAAACCAGTTTTGGTTTTAACTCGGTTTTTCAAACTTTGTATTTATTGTCCAAACTGGTTTTGAACCAGTTTTAAACCCGAACCGGTTTTTTTATTTATCGGCGTTAAACTGAAACTAGTTTCCAAAACTCATCAAACCACCTCCGGGTGTGGTTTCGACGGTTTGACATCTGTTCAAAATGGCGACCGCTGAAGTTTTGATTTTGGAGTGCAGCATTTGTCTCGAACAGTTTGATTGTTTAAATGCAATTTAATGACAATCCATGCTGTACCAGTGATAGTAATTTATGTTCAACTGATTTAATGAACCATTTTGACTGCAAAATCTACACGAATGACTAAAAGATTGCTGTCTTGCAAATTTGTCTGACGCAAGCATGAAACTTTAAAAAGTCTAAAAAATGTAACTGATTGTAATGCTATTTTGAAAAAAAACTGTATGTTCGTTCATATATATATTGCATTAAAATATTGATCACATACAAGTCAGCCATTTTTATTTATATGTATAAACCCATCTATTTATTACAAAAGACAATACAATGAACTAGTTTCAAACCAGTTTCGAACCAGTTTCTAAACCGGAAAACCAAGCTCAAACTGGTTTCTTTGCAATAAAAACGCCCAGAGAGTTCCACAAAACTAATAAAAGAAATCTAATACGGTACAAATTTCCGGATCTGGTTAGCCGCCATAGGATCTATGGGCCTTAGATCCTATGGCGGCTAGCCAGATTCGGAATTTTCACCGTATGTGATTTAGTTTAAAAAGTTTCATAATTTGATAAAGATGAGGGTTATTTATATTCATAAGTGATTCTAGATTGTGTGGCGTTGAAAGGATGAGGTTAGGTTCCAGTAGTAGTGTTGTTAATAAAATCAACTATTACTGTGTTCCCAGTTTACAGTTGGATGGAGTGAAGCAGTACGTTAATAGTGAAAGGTTTGAGAAACTGTGCAGACACCACCGCGTTATTGTATTCTTGAGCCACAGGGGCTTGAATCGCTTTCATAGAGGTCACGCGGCCTATATACCCTATATACTAACAAGGGATGTAACGACCAACGTAGCCAAGCCACTACCAGTTCTGTTTCAGGCTTGAAAAAAATATTAAAAAATCACACATTCAAACAATCTTTGTTGTCATTCGCAAGCATATTGATTTATCTTTCCGACGAGACATAATTTTTCACAACTGCTTCACTCTAGAAGTCAGAGCACCCCTGCAAGCGTGAAACTTTGCTCCAAAAAAGGTCACCAACGTTTTGCTATGGCACACAGTCAACGGTAAAACTCCAAGAGTAAAGAGCACAATTGCGGACAATATCCGCATAAATCCTGACTGTCGTAAATACCTGTAGTATTTTGGCGCTACTTACCGATAGTTGTACAAAGGGTTGTAAAGGCCACAAACCATGGAAGTTACAGGATTACATATATCGTCTGTCTCTGGTGATGGCGTCAAGGTACAACTGTTGCATTCTGGGTATTTCTGGTACTCGCCAGCACACATCACTCTACAAACTACTACACTCCTCCCCATTTTATATTAAAGGACCCTGGACTGCAGTTAAACTGGGAAATCCTCCAAAACCAGTGTTTATTAGGATACCAAGAGTCACTCCAGGATTGGTTAAAAGACAGGATGCTGACCAGTAGAGTATGGTCATGACCAGAAATATACCAAAACAAGTGGTTGTCCGGGATATAATGATAAATCCAAAGACCAACTTAGGGCTCACAAGAGGCTGGTGATGCCTCCACAAGACCTATCGCTTCAGATATCACTGAGACAGCACTTCTAGGAGGCATAGGGCTAGTAAATTATGTATGTTACGCACCAGATGACGCTGTACCCCGGCACCTACAAAGCACAGACAGTTGCTTTGCCATTCTAACCAGCCACAATTAAATACTAGTGCCCAAGAACCCCCTTCAGCGTTTCTCCACTGTGAGTCCCCAAACTGAATACCCCCTCCCCCTGACCCTTCCCCCGGCCCTTACATTAATATTACTGAACAAAGTCTTAAGAGCAAAGCTGTTCAGATGTACTTGTTATAACCCCTGATCTGGTAATACAGTATTTTCCCCGTGGGGTGTGCTCCCAGAAGCAGTCCATACTTCTATAATATACTTGATAATTACACCCGAGCTTACATCATACAGAATGTTATCACCCACCAATCAATGCTTTTGTTTGGACATGGTCTCTGCATAAATCATGTCAACACATTTTACTCTCCAGCTGCCCGGCCGGAGCCCATTCCAACATCCTAACCGGAGGTGCCACACTGTCTCCGGTCCCAATGACCAAACAGTACCCACACGCCAGGAGGCCGGAGGAGGCCTCCGGTCAAAAGATCAACAAGTGACCAACCAGAGGAGCCAACGGGCCATTTCCCCCAAGGCATGAAGACTGGCTACATCAATTAACTTGTTTACCCCCTACACCAACAGGTGCAATGCAAAAGCCACGTTGACCCTCTTCCCCAGCCCACCTGCTCCTATTCAATATTTAATAATTCTCGTTCACTGCTGAGACACCCCCTGGGTGCCAACAGTAAGACCCTGTCCCTTTGAAGTTGTCTCCTCCACACACGGAGCACCCTTTGGATGGTCTGCATCCCGACATCCCAACGTCCTCAGCGATGGACTGATCAACACCATCAGTAACACTGACCGACCCAGACCTCCCAACCACAGGGATCCCAGCCCCCGTCGACCCTCTTTCGGCTGGGAGCGTCTCCCGTGACTGGCACCGTTCCCCCTTCTCTACAATAACCACTGTCCCCTGTCGATTTCCTTTCTGCTGGGAGCTCCTCCATATCTTCATGTTTCACTTCTTCCCCCTCTGAATGGGCCTGGTCCCCCGACAGATCTAAAGGGTCCGGATCTGTGCTCTCAACAAGAGTGTCACAGACCCCATCAGCAGACCCATGGTGTGTCCTATTTCCCACGTCAGCCACACGTGACCCTACTGCTTTCTCCAGCCGGCGCAGACCACCCAAAGGACTCGCGTCCCCTGCATCCCTGTTGTACACTTTCTCATTTTCAAGGGAAGTGGTCCGGTTCACCATAATATGAGTCTGATTTCCTGTCCAAACTAGTGTGCTCTCTACCCTAGACCCTGTATTTTCCCGAATCCAGTTTCCCTCAAAAGGATACACATCTCTGCAAAGAACTTTGACCTCTATCTCTCCCACGCTCGATCCAACACCCTCCGGTGACTGGGTCCAGTACACCACCCGGGGCCTGGTGTTCCCTGTCCCGGAGAGCATGGCCCCCATCCCTTCCCCCGTGGAAACCTCCCTTGGATCCGATCCTGCACCTTCCCTGGCCCCACCTCTCCCGAGGCGACCTACATCCATGCCAAGAACCGCGTCCTCTCTCCCTTCCATACCTGACACCACATTCTCCAGCGACGGGGTCAAGAACCCCAATGGGGGCCTCCCGTACCCGCTCCAGAGAACCTTGCCTCTATCCCCTCCGCTGCGGAACCAATAACCGAATCCGACCCCACATTTTCACTAGCCCCATTTTCCCCAAGTCGGCACATGTCCCCGACAGCAACGGAGTCCCTCGCATTTTCCCCACCAAACACCACACTCTCCGGCGACGAGACCAAGTCTCCCACCAGGGGTTCCCTGTTCTGTTGTCCGGAGAATGTGATCACCGACTCTTTCATCGTGGAACTGTACTCCGGGTCTGGTACCTCTACGGGTTTATTTGCACCAGCCAGGTTCATATCCCCACCTGACATTATTACCCTCGGGAAAAGGACCCGGTCACCCCTCAGGGGTTCCCGACACCCTTCCCCAAAAAGCGTCAAGTCTCCGACCTCCAGTCCACCCTCCTCTCTGCCGCCGCTATCGGGGCCCTACCCAACATCATCCCTCGCGACACACTTAACTCCGGGTCTCTTGCCCCCAAGTGAACTTTTGTCACAAAAAGCAACTTGGCTCCCTCTTTCACCACCTCTGGGCACTCCCATACTACCACGGCAGTGTGTCCGACCATCCTCAGGAAATTCTCTGTCCCCCTCCGCGGGCGCAGTCACACCTGTGGACAATCCTTCTCCTTCCCATATGGAACTGACTCTTATCAATTTTTCTCATGCATGTCCCAATTAATGCTCCTCCCACTTCCGAGCCTGAACATTCTCCTTTCGATGGGTTAGCACACACTTCCGCAGAGTCCCATCCCCTTTCCAGGTTCCTGGTCCCCTACCGCAGTGAGTGTAACAACCCCCCCCCCCATGTTCTCTCCTGGTCCCTTCCCTGTGAAACTGCCGCCGTAAGTTTCTCCCTTCTGTGGGTTAACACATTCCTCCGGAGGGGTACACCCCCATTTAAGAGGTTCTTGCTCCCCTTCCGTGCTGACAGTGCCAGACCCCTCCATTTTCTCTTTCTGTCCCTCCTCCGTGAAACTGTTCCCGTAAGTTTTGGCCCTACATATCATACTATTTTCCCTTCCCATCTCGGAGTGTGAACCTTCTCCATTTCTGGAGGACTCGCTGTTCCGCTCCAAAGAGCTAATCCTCTGGGTGCTTCCTTCCATCTTTGTTATTAGGAGGGAACCTCCATCCTTCACTTCGGTTACCACTGAACTTGAATGACCATTTGTTAACTTAGGGCTTGCCTACTTCTCATAGCTGTTACCTTCCTGTATTATCCCTCTTCTTTGAGTGGGGCTCCTTGACACTCTATCAGGGGTATTCTTAAATTCCTTATTCATAATCAGCAAAGTTTTGACTGAGTCTGAAATAAGCCCCTTTAACTCTGACTTCACTCCCCTGATCACTGCTCTCTGAAACTGGTCCCAATTTTCCACTTCTGTTCCTCTATTACTCCCTTCAACTTGAATTCCATATTACCCACTGCCACCGCCTGTTTCCCTGTTCATTAGATTACTGTGTCCCTTGTAATCTCTGGGGTTCCCTCTTTCCTGTCCCATTCCCATGTCTCTTGAGTGTCTCTGGTCCCGGCTTCCTCTCCCCCACACGAACTTCAACCTCTGCTTTGACATTAATCTCCCTTCTCTTTCTTCTTGGGATATCCGAAGAATCAGATGTGTCAATCTCCAATATATTACATTCCCCATAATCCCTAGACCCCTTATTCCCCTTCCCTATACCAGCAGTGCACCCCCAGTACTCCCCATCATTGGCTTCCCTATACTTTCCATCGACACTAGTCTCCTTCCAAATATTTTCTGTAGAATAACTCCGGTATTTGGATAACAGGTTGGCATGACCGGAGTCCTGAGAAGCAGCAAGGTGCCCCCGAGCTAACCCGGAAACGTGCCTTCCTGTTCCCATATCCAGAGTCTCCTCCCTGTAAACATAAGTCTTTCCTCTTCTTTCCCTGTTTCTCACTGTGCACGGACTAAAATCTAACAGACCTGCAAGATTTTGCATGCTTGTTATCCCTAAAAGGTATTCCATATCGATGGGTTTCAGGTTTCCCTTCTCCTCCCTCACAATCCACAACCTTCTAGCCGATCTTAATCTTAGCCCTGGGTCTGGGAGGGACAACATCTCATCATATGAACATTCATTGATTCTTATTTTCACCATTTCTACCTTGTTTGGGGTTTTGTTGTTTGTCGATCATGACAATTGTTTAAACCTGATTGTTGTTTTTCCTAGGTATATGAATGCAAACTATGTTTTTGAGTGGCCAAATTTTTACACTGACCACTCTCTTGTTTATTTTATCTTATTTATTCATTTTAACCAATCGTTCTTTTTTCAGTGTTGGTTTTGTAATAAATGATGTTATTTATAATTATTTCCCAAGTTTTTAAAACTTCCCGGTCGGCCACGTTGTAAAATATGCCTCCCGTCCCTTTACTCAAGCCGGTTACTGGTAAAATGGTACCAGTCACGATCACAATTTTTGCAAGTTGACTGCGGGGTTCACAACTATCCCACAAGAAGCTTACCACACGCAAGTCTTCTCCAAAACCCTTTGCTCGGCAGGTCGACTGTTAACCGGGTACCAGTTGCGACCACGTTTTAGTCCAAGATGGCTACGGGGTGTACACCTATCCCATAAGGAGTTCCCCAGCAGACAAATCTTCCCCTTCCCCCGTTTTACAAACGGAATTCCCGTGGATACCTCCACAAAACCTTTAAAAATCGCTAACCTCAGTGCCCCTGAGCNTCTCCAAAACCCTTTGCTCGGCAGGTCGACTGTTAACCGGGTACCAGTTGCGACCACGTTTTAGTCCAAGATGGCTACCGGGTGTACACCTATCCCACAAGGAGTTCCCCAGCAGACCAATCTTCCCCTTCCCCCGTTTTACAAACGGAATTCCCTGAGCGTTAACGATTCCCCAGCTCAGTATTCCTCCAGAAAACTGAGATGGAACCCAACGAAGGCTCTCAGAACCTCTCTGATCACCCTCGTCCCTTTCTTCTAAAAAAAACACGAAAGCGCCCCGCGAAAAAAGTTCGAGGAGTCGCAGCGTCAATGTAGTATTTTGGCGTTACTTACCGGTAGTTGTACAAGGGGTTGTAACGGCCACAAACCATGGAAGTTACAGGATTACATATATCGTCTGTCTCTGGTGATTGCGTCAAGGTACAACTGTTGCATTCTGGGTATTTCTGGTACTCGCCAGCACACATCACTCTACAAACTACTACATACCTATGAACGCCTTCGACTCAACTATCACCAGAACAGTTCACATAGTGCAGACGAACAGCGGTAACTCACGTTTTTCAGTCCGGTATGAATCCTTTCAAATCTTGGAAGCCATTGTTAAATGTACACAGCAGCAACTGAAATCTGTCATCTGATTGGTTAATATTTCTCACGGCAGGGTAAGTGTTTTTACTTATTCGTAATATATAAAAAATATTGTAAATGATTTTTAGGTATATAATAATCATATAAAATTACTTCTAAAAGTAATTCTCACTGAAATTTTTTTAAAGCATATATTTCAAGCGTTATCAGAATGTGGGCGTGTCGTGAGAAATATTAACCAATCAGATGACAGATTTAATTTGCTGCTGTGTACTTTTAACAATATGGCATTCACGATTTGAAAGGATTCATACCGGACTGAAAAACCTGAGTTACCGCTGTTCGCCTGCACTATGTGAACTGTTCTGGTGATAGTTGAGTCGAAGGCGTTCATATGTATTTCCGACAGTCAGGATTTATGCGGATATTGTCCGCAATTGTGCTCTTTACTCTTGGAGTTTTACCGTTGACTGTGTGCCATAGCAAAACGTTGGTGACCTATTTTGGAGCAAAGTTTCAAGTTTGCAGGGGTGCTCTGACTTCTAGAGTGAAGCAGTTATGAATAATTATGTCTCGTGGGAAAGATAAATCAATATGCTAGCGAATTACAACAAAGATTGTTTGAATGTGTGATTTTTTATTATTTTATTCAAGCCTGCAACAGAACTGGTAGTGGCTTGGCTACGTTGGTCGTTACATCCCTTGTTAGTATATAGGGTATATAGGCCACATGACCTCTATGAAAGCGATTCAAGCCCCTGTGTCTTGAGCGTAGGAGTGAATGATATCCAGGAAAATATTTGTGATAGAACTGAACCAGAATTGACAAAAGTATATGAAAGGATAATCAGAAAATATCAACAAGTTGACCGGGGAATCAAGTCCATTAACAGACACATAAAACTTGTAATTGCTACAATACCACCAAAAGAATTGATTCAAACATTACTAAAATATCCACATAAGAGTGAAAACATAGAAACAATTACCCGTGATCACCAGACATCATATGAAAACTTTGGTTGCAGAATAAACGAAGAATTTATTAACATGTTTAATAACAATAAAACTAAAGTTCACATACCCTTACATAGGGCTTTGAGAGTTAGGAGAGGCAGGAGAGGAGCAGGCAGGTACCAATATTATAAACTGTATGATGGTCTTCATCCTGGTGATGAGTTAAGGAAAGATTGGATGGAAATGATTTTGACTAGACTGGAACAATATTTGCTATAATAAAATGTATTTATTAATTAAAATGTATGAAGGTGTTGTGAAATTGGTATATATAAAGGCAGCCTTCATCGGTTGTGTTGGGGAACTACAATGTACTTCTTAAGCTCAGTCGGATAGAGAGCCAACTTCAAAGGTTGTGGGTTTGAATCCTCCAGTCATATTATACAATGCACCCACTATCCAGTCATAATGACTTCTGTCATATGACTGTATAGAGACATGATCCAGGTAGCAGGATGATGACTTCTTCAGTCATATTATACAATACACCCATTATCCGGATAGCTAGATTACGACTTCCCCAGTCATATTATACAATACACCCATTATCCGGGTAGCTGGATTATGACTTATGCAGTCGTATTATGCTATACACCCATTATCTGGGTAGCTGGATTACGACTTCTGCAGTCATATTATACAATACATCCATTATCCGGGTAGCTGGATTACGACTTCTGCAGTCATATTATACAATACACCCATTATCCGGGTAGCTGGATTACGACTTCTGCAGTCATATTATACAATACACCCATTATCCGGATAGCTGGATTACGACTTCTGCAGTCATATTATACAATACACCCATCATCCGGGTAGCTGGATTACGACTTCTGCAGTCATATGACAACCATATTTCTATAGAGAAAAACAGACATGATGAATACATGTAAAAAAAATAATATTTTTTACAATGTGTGTTATTGCAATGAATAACTTCATAATCAAAAATAAAAGACACATAGTCTTAAAACGATTAATATACAAATGTATAAAGATTATCTTGTATATGGTTAGTGTTGTAGGATAGTGGGGTTTAACGCAAGTCACTGACAAACTTTATCACTTAATGTTGTATATCGAGTACACCTCGCCATGAGCGGGATTCGAACTTTAGTGGCAATAATCACTGATTAATAGCTAGTTTTAAATCCAGCTACCACACGATCACGACAGTCCCTTATTTTATACAATAGCTCGTATACCCAGTCAAAATATCTGACTGTACCATGTGGTAAAAATAAAACCAGAATAATATACTCCACTGTTTACAAATACACCATTAATATTGTAAACTTTCCACGGTATTTAGACTCCGGGGATAACAAAATGCACATGTTTAGACAAGAAGCTGCTAATATATATATATCCTAAGTCAAATAAACTATTTTACTATGATACAGAGTTTCACAGTAGATATAGATAAACTTTATTATGAATCAACTAAACGTAAATTTTCTGCTGTAACATCAACACGTTCTTGTAGTACAGACTGAACCACAGACACCGGTAACAAGAAAGAGTGGATACGTTGACTAGTTTTATGATTGGTGATGTTGACTAGTTTTATGAGTGGCGACGTTGACTAGTTTTAGGAATGGAGACGTTGACTAGTTTTATGAGTAGCGACGTTGACTAGTTTTATGAGTGGCACCGTTGACTAGTTTTATGAGTGGCGACGTTGACTAGTTTTATGAGTGGAGACGTTGGCTAGTTTTATGAGTGGAGACGTTGACTAGTTTTATGAGTGGCGACGTTGACTAGCTTCATGAGTGGCGACGTTAACTAGTTTTATGAGTGGCGACGTTGACTAGTTTTATGAGTGGCGACGTTGACTAGTTTTATGAGTGGAGACGTTGACTAGTTTTATGAGAGGCGACGTTGACTAGTTTTATGAGTGGAGACTTTGACTAGTTTCATGAGTGGAGACGTTGACTAGTGTTATGAGTGGCACCGTTGACTAGTTTTATGAGTGGCGACGTTGACTAGTTTTATGAGTGGCACCGTTGACTAGTCTTATGAGTGGCGACGTTGACTAGTTTTACGAGTGGAGACGTTGACTAGTTTTATGAGTGGCGACGTTGACTAGCTTTATGAGTGGCGACGTTAACTAGTTTTATGAGTGGCGACGTTGACTAGTTTTATGAGTGGCGACGTTAACTAGTT
>MJUT01060635.1:3321-13765 GCA_002080005.1 Gigantidas platifrons | reverse complement strand
AGACATGCTTTAGTAGTACAATACATTACTAAAATTAGCAACAAAAGAAATCATCAATAAACAAATGTATAAACAGTTAAATAATTTATTTTCTACGGGGATATTTCGCTGCAACAGGAGTACTGCCTTTACTGGGCGTTGATTGGTTAGGAGTTGTGCTACCAAACGGAGTTCCTTGCTGTTGTCGTGTGTATCCACATGGGGTGTTTTGCCGTGATAACATGCATGCTAGATGATGGTTTTAACGGAGTCAATGATTTACTTGGTGTACCATGTACTGGATCCATTTGGAATGAAGATTAAAGTGATATATTATGACACACTGTTAGGGTTAAGGTTATGGCATTTCACGTCACTTTCAACAATATTTCAGCTACACGTATATCATTGCGGCCAGTCTTATTGGTGGAGGAAAAAGGAGTACACGGAGAAAACCACCGACCTGTCGCAAAACTCAGTAGTACAGATGATCAGTACAGTAAAATCTGTCCATGTGTTCACCTCTATTAAGCAGTCACCTGTATTTCTCATCCTTCATATGAATTGAACCTCTTTTAAGAGGTCACCTGTCTTAAGTTAAAAGACCCCTTTTTCTTTGTTCCAAAGGTGGCCTCTTAATGCAGGTTAGACTATGTAAATAATTGGATTTACGGTTTAAATAGGGGGAAACGACTTACACTTTAAACATCTGATAAATCTTTTCCAAATAACGGTAAGAGGTGTACATCATTAATATGCATGGAATCATTTTTCAGGAGATGAACATCTCAAATTTGTTTTCATTAACTATGCAGAGTTTGATAACAAAGACTATTGTAATTACAGTTTATATACAAACTAGGCACCCTCTATGGCATGCAAAGACTAAATATGGCTACATTCCACATATGGAATGTTTTTTTTTTAAATTGGTCACATATTTCAAATCTGTCCAAAATAGGAGCCACATATCTTCCATGGGTATGCAGTCACTGAGAAAAGTTTGAAGATTTGAGAGCAAAATTGTTTAACAAGACTAAAGTTTGAGTAATTTGAATGAAAACTGTTTTACCATAGGTATGATCTATGTATGCCATGTGATGCGAAAATGATCAAGTTCAACACATGAAACTTTTCAAAAAGAATAAAAGGCCGTTGGCCACTGGTCCCCCGACGCCAAGGTTACATCGTAAGATTAAATTTTGAAACTACTGTAAACTAGAGGGTCAGGGGAGCCTGTATCACTCATAATTCTGAAAGGGGACCATCCAAGGATCATTTTGAAGTAAAAAAAGGGGAGTAACTCTGGTTAGATTTGTCGAAAAATCATCATTATCGAACTTGACCTAGATATTCATGAGATACACTTACATACCAAACCTAGTTTCAATCTGACTTTTTGTTCACAAGTTATAATTTGGAAACCAAAATATTAGCAATTTTGAAGTATAAAAAGGGATGTAACTCTGGTAAGATTTGTCGAAAAATGATCGCTATCGAACTTGACCTAGATATTCATGAGATACACTTACATACCAAACCTAGTTTCAATCTGACTATTTGTTCCCAAGTTATCACCTGGAAACCAAATATTTAGCAATTTTGAGGTATAAAAAGGGGCACAACTCTAGTAAAAATAGTCGAAAAATTGTCATTATCGAACTTGACCTAGATATTCATAAGATACACTTACATACCAAACCTAGCTTCAATCTGACTTTTCATTCACAAGTTATCATCTGGAAACCAAAAAGCACACGGACGGACGACACCCATTTCTATAGTCCCCTTCGACGAAGCGTCGGGGGACAATTAGTCTAATCTGACTAAAATAGGAGTCACAATCACAATGCAAAGAATAATGTTGAATGAAAACTGTTGTAGTTACAGATTACACAAACTAGGTACACTCTGAGACAGACGGACGGACTGAGAAAGAGCTTTGTGCACTCGCAACTGACGACACAGGTAAAAATATACTTCAGATTTCTTCAATTCCATTTGGATTTGATGGAAAATGACATGATCTTTGGATACTATTATTTATTGTTTTGATACTTAGCTTAATGTTCAAGATGTTACTATGCACTTTATGCTGAAATAAAACTGAATGAGTGAGTGACTGATATTTGTTGAACGTCAAGTCAGCAATTTTTTCAGCCAGATCATGGCGAGAACAAGTTACATGTCGATCAGATGATGATGATTTCCACTTTATACTAGACCAACACTATATGTTGTATTTTATAGTGCTAGCTCACTGAAACAGTCTGCTGATGGCAATGTCACGCCACTTGGACACATTATCCTGATTCTAAATCAATTAGTCTTGGAAGAGAAGCAACAAATACTAACTTTATAGTCATAGGTTTGACCAGACCAGGGCTAGAACCATGATCTACCACACTTGAAGTGTGCATGCTAACCACTACATCGCTGATGCGGTTTTATTATAATGATGTGAAATCTACTTTACTATATATGATACACAATCATGAACATGATACAGGGTCAATGCTTTAACTATCAGATTAAATCTAAGCTACATAAACTAGCAGGTTAAAATGGCTATTAAATTTAACAGCATGCAAAAAGAAATTTAAACATTTGTTCTGTTTACTTACATTTTACGGACTGGGACGATAAGCTTGTGTTTTAACAGTCTGAAATTAAATAACACAATAACTAGTTAGGTATTAGAAACATCAACAGAAACGTATAACTTTTCAGAATAAAAAAAAAAATAGTACTGCAAAACAAAATTTGAAATTAAAATCCAGAATGGTATTTGACATAAAAAAAAGTCATAGTCCTTCTTACCTTTGATGTTCAAACTTAAATTTGAGCCTTTCACGAAATTTGTCAACTTTTACATTTTTAAATTGAATTTTGTTTACATGCAGACATAAAAAAACCCATCATATTACTCGCTTCTTGAAGTAAGTTTTTAGTTCTCTTTGGGCTGCAGAATGTTAAATTATATCCCATGATTGAATCAAATGTAATCTTAAATTCTGTTTGGACAGTGAAAATTGAGATACAAAATTCTATCCCATGATAGAAATAAATATAATGTTAAAATAACAGAAATTGAATTTGAAAGTCGTTCATGAAATTCGTCAACTTTCAAAAATTTTAAATGGAATTTTGTTCACATACAAATTGCATGCAGCAATATAACTGGCAAACAAAAGCTAGCTTTATAAAGCAGCAGCATTTAGTAAATATTAAATGAACATGAAGTAAACTACTTATTAATTAAAGATTGGGCTTTGTCTACATCAGGCTATTCCAAAATTAAATTCTTGTTCCTTTAAAGTTATTGTTAATTAGTGATATCTTAAACCAGAGGCTCTCAAGAGCTGCATGGTTCATCTGAATTACATGGAAAAAAAAACCCCATCTAACATGGTTAATTATTTTGCTTTCAAAAAGACATATTTTATCCCCACATCCTTTAGAACTATCTTTATCTTACTGTACCAAGCAGACATATTTTATCCCCACATCCTTTAGAACTATCTTTATCTTACTGTACCAAGCAGACATATTTTATCCCCACATCCTTTAGAACTATCTTTATCTTAATGTACCAAGCTAGGTGGTGTCTATCAGGTAATTATATTTAAGTTTATTCTTAGATCCGTTTTCAAAATTGCTCAGTGGGTCATGTGGAAAGAGTTTAAGTAGATGTACCATAAGATTATGTCCATGACTGCCCCTTAGTATATTCAGTTAATACATCCATTAAAAATAAAGTGGACATATACAGTGATGGTCTATGATGAAGGTGGGAATGCCTTTTAACATCAAGTCCTTTCTTCACTATTGTGTCATATGGATCTGAAAATTTGGTCGTGATTTGTCAGTACCATTTTTCCGAGCTACCCTTTGCATCAAATTGAAATAAAATTTTATGGTTACTATTATTTTGAGCAAATATTTACCGTGAGTCATTTCACAAAATGCCTCATTTCCATCCCCTATAAATCAATATTAATGTAATACATTATACCTGAAAATTTAACTTTACTGATGAATCTGGCAGTAGACCCAACTGATTTACCAGTACATTCCAAGTAGGTAAAGATAATCCCAACAGGAGCCCAAGATGGTCCTGTTCCTGTGGTCCACGTTCTCTAAAAATATAACATAAAATGATCGAAATGACAAAAATTGTCGTAAAGAAAACCACATTAAAAAAAATCATGAAAACATTAGATGGTAGATGATTATCATGGAGAACGTAAAATGATTTTGAATGAAAAAGATTCATGAGCAATGTCCTCGTCACGAATCATGGTCAATAAAAAACAACACAAAAGAATCACATCTTCTATATTTTCTATGTTTCAAAATGCCTTCATAGGAAATATTACCATTACTATTTTTGGGAGTAAAGATGCTCTTGTTTGACAATAGTGTTCTGAAAATGCATATTGAATACACAATTAAACTTCCATATAAAGTCATTTAATTATTACATTTTTTTATTTGCCTCATAAAACAATTTGTCGGAAGCATATGATAAAAAGATTTATACATGACCTTTTCCATATCATCCTGACTTAATCGCAGGCTGATATTGAAAAGGTCACATACTAATCTCTATATATTAATAGTGAGTGAGTGATTGTTGTTTAACCTTAAATCAGAGCAATCTTTCAACAATATCATGATGAGAACAAGTTACATTCAATGAGATGAAAATGATGTTCACTTTGAACTAAATCAAAATGCTTAGTTAGATTTTTATAGTGCTCGCTCACCGAAACAACTGTCCACGGTTAGACATGTCACTCTATTTGAGAACATTATTCTGATTCCGAGCCAATCAGTCTTTGTTCTTACTCTTTAATGTTGCACCATACTTACCCGAGAAGCAACAAAGTTCAAGTTTATAGCCTTTGGTTTGACCCTACCTGGGTGCTAGCCAATGATTTACATCACTCTAGGCTAGTCTGTTAACAATTACACCACCGATGTGGTTCTTATGTATAAACAAGATGAACTGTGAGCTAATGCTCACTTATGATACCCCCGCTCTTCGGCAAACAGGAAGTAGGAATGTGATGGGTCCAAAAACGCTTCCCACAATATGGGGTACCTATATGAAGCTTGTAACCAAATATCAGATTTCTGCCATCAATAGTTGCTGAGAAAAATGTGATGAAAAATATCTTGGGACGGACGGAATGACAGACAGATAGAAGGACGGACAGAGGTAAAACAGTATACCCCCCTCCAGTGGAGCAGGGGTATAATAAAAATTACTTACTCTTTGTCTTATCCAGTTTAAGTTATCATTTATAGCATCTGTAAGAAAACACAATGGATCTGACCTCTCAAACGTACATGTCCTAATAGCATCTGTAAAATATATAATATAAATACATACAAAACTTCGGTTTGTCTTTACCTCCAGATGTTTGAAGGAGGGCTAATGTCTTATTTATGTTATTTGTATTTGTTTGCATATTGTGGTGTCCAACACGTCTAGATTATATGAGTAACATGGCTTGTGTCTAATAAGAGGCAGGAGCTGCTTGCCCTTCGTGGACGCCTGGGTTCACCCCCGCTTGTTGGTGGGATCTATGTTGCTCATCTTTTTAGTTCTCTCTGTTGTGTTTTTGTTTTGCTTGTCTACGTCCTGTGTCTTGTGAATCCAATATTGCCAATTTCTCTGGATTGTCCATTCTTGACTGCCCCTTCAGTTTTCTCTAATGTTTATTTCCTTAACAGGCACATGAACTTGGTTCACTATTAGTTTTTGGCTATGCATTTCTAAAAGATGTGGTTGGGGAAATGACATTAGTCCATTGTAAGCATAGTTTGGCTGTAAGCTTGTTGGCTAAATTTCAGTTGTACTGTATTGATATTGTGGGTCATCATACCATGTGGGATAAACATTATAAGAATATCCAATTATTTAGTTACTGATATCTAATGACACTCACATACACACAAAAAATTCCTGATACTATACAAGCTCCTTTAATATTACTGCTTTGGGATAAAAACAATTTGAAAAATACTTGCACAGTCAAACTTGCCTTGAATTACAGGTCTGTCTTTATGCTTTATATTAACTAAAATAAATGGTCACCTCACTAACATGATCAGCGGTCACTCAAAAGTTCATCCAATTGTATCAGTTTACCAATCAGTTTTCATTCTAGATTTTGAAAATTCATCGGTAATTAATTTTCGAGGTGTTCTCAATACATGATAGCATTAAAAAGGCTACCAAATCAACACAGCAACATTAAAAAGCGATCACCATTATTTCAAAATAATTTCCTTCCGGTAACAGTTATATGCGAATCAGTAATGACAGTATGGACCAGAACTGACAACCCAGAATGACCGACCTAAAAATAAACGATTACTTGTCATAAAGATGACCGTTGAATACAAGCTTCACTGTATAAGAATCACCAGATATTGCAACACTCCCTCAAATATTTACCAATATATTGAAACTGTGGTCCACCAAACCCATCAGGACAAGTACATGTGTAAGAATCACCAGATATTTTACAAACTCCGCCATTTCTGCAAGGATTTACTGGAGTACAAATAGCTACAAATGGAATAGAAAATTAAATCATGTTTGTGATTGATTTCATTAAATCATATTTGTGATTGATTTGATTAAATCATGTTTGTGATTGATTTGATTAAATCATATTTGTGATTGATTTTATTAAATTAAGCTTGTGATTGATTTTCAAGTAAGTTTTTAGTAATGAAATCACAATTAATTATTGTAAACAGTAGAGTTTTGAAGATTTACATTTTTTTATTTCATTTTACATTTTCACTGATGTTGACCAGTAAATTTGATACATGCTGCTTTGTAGATGACAATCAACAAAATTGGTCAAAGAAACAGCAGAGAAGTTAGAAGAAAATTTCACATAAAATAAAAATAATTCTGACAGCAGTACTTACAGCAATTTGTTGTATAAAGTCTAATGTTATCTACAGCTATATCACCTCTATCTCCACCAACACTGGCTTCAATTACTATCTGTAAAACAAAGATCTATGTACAGTAATATAAAGTCTAATGTTATCTACAGCTATATCACCTCTATCTCCACCAACACTGGCTTCAATTACTATCTGTAAAACAAAGATCTATGTACAGTAGTATAAAGTCTAATGTTATCTACAGCTATATCACCTCTATCTCCACCAACACTGGCTTCAATTACTATCTGTAAAACAAAGATCTATGTACAGTAATATAAAGTCTTATGTTATCTACAGCTATATCACCTCTATCTCTACCAACACTGGCTTCAATTACTATCTGTAAAACAAAGATCTATGTACAGTAATTGTAGGATTAAATAGTGTCCACCATGAAATATTGTCCTCTGTTATAATTGTTTTCTATGATAAAGTCCAAGGACAGAATAAAGCACAGAGGTGACTTCTTTTGGTCTGTTGGGGATTTTTCATTTGAAAAAGATACAATCGGACACATTTTCACAGGACAATATTATGGCTTACATAATCACCCTCTTATAACGCTACTACTCCCATCAAAGACCATCCCTCTTATCAATTACTCCTAAATTGTCCCTCTTGTAAGGCCACTTTTACATTGCAGGAATGATGGCCTTATAAGAGAACTACTGTATCAGACTCACAATCTCAAAGAACAAGATTGAAACATGCCCCTGTACAAAACGAAATCTTCTAGCTTGAAAATTGTTAGGGGAGTTTGGCAGACAAAGCATATGGATATATGTAAGATTTCACAAAAAAAGTACAACAAACTGCAATGTTGTGAAAAATTGAAAACAAAAAAAATTATATATTCACACATGTGGAATATTCACAAATATCCTGTAAAATAAAAAAGCTTTTATGTTGAAAACTGTAAGAGGATTTGGACACACACACATGTACCCTATATCATGCAGGGCCTACATTTATCCCTTAGAATTATGTATTAGAATGACTGCTTAATAGAACAACACACATGTTATGGAAGGGAATAAAATCTGTCTAAACTAAACCTCCTTGGGACCAGCTTTTGTTAAATTAGACAGGTGTTCAGATTAAATTATGGTAACAAAGATTGAGACTTTATTTAAAGTTCTATTTATACAGGATTCTGTTTTATTCAGGGTTCAGTTTAAACAAGCAGAGGCATAATATATGGATGTATTTTAATTTAGCATAGCTAATGTTTCTTTTCGTCTTTAATAACCAATTCTTAAAAGTAGTGGCATAAAATATGGATGTAAAGTATTTGAATCCAGTCTAGTCTCATGTATTATTTTGTCTACAATGACCAATTCTTTTTCTTAAAATAAATAAAATACCCTTGAATCTGGAAGTGTGTTTACACTAAGCATTTGACTAATCCACTGGTTGCCTTGATTTCCTGATTCTGACCATATATCTGTTTCTTCATTGTCCGAGTCAACTGTTAATACTTTTAAAGTTCCAATTTGGTCTCCAAACATGCTGTAATCCATTGTCAAACACCTCGTTTTGTCTGCAAAACAATTGAAAATATTATTGTTACACAATCTAAATAGAGGCTGCATAAACGTTTCCAAAAACGCATGTCACTTTTCAAAATCTGAGTGGTTGAAGTTAATATTGCCTATAAGTGAAATTTTCATGAAGTCCAAGGTATTCTTCTTATGAAGGTTTTTTTTTTTTTTTTATAATACACTCAAAATGACCAGTGTCACAAATAAAAAAGAAATTTTTAAAGTACCATGAAATCTTATGGAAATCTAAATGAAATCCAAATTAAATATTGAAGTCATGTCAACTGTTTTAATATCTTTGTATATTATTGCAATGGAAATAAAACCTTTCCTGTGTATCAGTTGATGTTTCTCAAGGTATTTATATTTTTTCAAGATGAACTAAATATTGTCCTTTGTGGAGTTCATTCAATGGGAAGTTTAAATGTCTCATTGTAATGTCAATCATTCTTTGATTAATTTTGCTGTGCAAAAAATAAAACTCCTTCTGATAATATTACATGTACCTATACTAAATAAGGAGTATATTGTCAGAGCAAGTGATTATAATTACAAATTTCAGGATTTAGAACTAATTCAAAATTCTCAATGCCATTACCATACATTTATTCTATAAAATTGTGAAAGATTTTCAGATTATTTCAGTCAAAGCATAATAACATTAAGACTACTACTAACTTGAATACTGGATATTACTGGTAAGTCTAGCTTTGTGACCAACAGGTTTTAAACTGGCCTCTATAAAGTAAAATATTCTTCCAGCTGATGCCCAACTTGGTCCAGTGTTTGCTGTTATAGTTCTCTGTAAAATAATATGATTTCATATTCATTACATTTATTCTATTAAATGAGTTGCTCTTACTTGAGTTTTCATCCAAATCACTTATATGGAAATATAAATGAAACACTTAAAAGTACTTAAATAGTAATTAATATACAGAATTTATAATATTCAGAAACAGTAGCTCTCTATTTTTGAGGTTTTATTTTACCAAAAACATCTCAGAGAATCTGATTTTTTTTCTGATCCATCATGACAAATTGTTTTCCATCTAGCATGCTGAAACTGAATTACATGTAGTAGTGGACTGATTAAAATGTCTTTTATTTCTAACATGTACTTACAAGATGCCTTGTCCAATCAAAATCACCACTGTTATCCTTTTCAATAAAACAGTCTGGATCACTTCTCTCAAATGAACAGTATCCCTCAGTATCTGAAATAAGATACTCTTTTTACATTTCAAAGTAAGCCAAAAGCTATTTAATAAAGATTCCTATTGGTTAAGTTGAAGTCATCACTTTGGAAGCTTTACGGTCACCACCATGACTTGGTTAATTGTTACGGAATATCTGTGTCACAAATGACCACTGATATGTTCAATTTATCGTAAGCAATTCCAAGTCCTTTCCTCATTCATGACTTATCACCGGGTTTGTAAGCAGGAACTGCTTACCCTTCCGGAGACATAATCTATAATCAGAATAAATTCAAACACATGTCAAAAACATTATAATACTGTACCAGAGTATTGACATTCAGGACCACCAATCCCAGCAGGACAGGTACATATGTAGGAATCTCCAGACACAGAACAAACTCCTCCATTAGTGCATGGCTCAACAGCACAAGGGGCTGAAATAATGTAAAATAAAGAATACAAACTTAAAATTCAAGCACACATTCATTTAACATGTAGGAGTGTGGCTGTTGTTGTTATTGTATGGTAATTACATTTAAATCTTCAATCGATATGATTAAGATCACATCACTTACTTGCTTACGTTTACTGATATGTTGCGGTGTGCAAGATTTGAAGAAACTCCATTTACAACTACATGACACATATCATCATGTTCTATAAAAGTTTCAGAGATAATACTAATAACAGAGCTGTTGGAGACAGTATGGTGATTCTGCTAAACTGTTTTGTTAGTCGTTTAAA
>MJUT01060626.1:122658-141531 GCA_002080005.1 Gigantidas platifrons | reverse complement strand
GGTTCTTTTTAAACAGGTTTCACTGTATTTGAGGTTCGGTTTAAACAGGTTTCACTGTATTTGAGGTTCAGTTTAAACAGGTTTCACTGTATTTGAGGTTTGGTTTAAACATGTTTCACTGTATTTGAGGTTCGGTTTAAACAGGTTTCACTCTATTTGAGGTTCTGTTTAAACATGTTTCACTATATTTGAGGTTCGGTTTAAGCAGGTTTCACTGTATTTGAGGTTCTGTTTAAGCATGTTTCACTATATTTGAGGTTCTGTTTAAACATGTTTCACTGTATTTGAGGTTCAGTTTAAACAGGTTTCACTGTATTTGAAGTTCGGTTTAAACAGGTTTCACTGTATTTGAGGTTCAGTTTTAACAGGTTTCACTGTATTCAATCTTTATTTATTTTCTCCCTGTTACATACTCCTATGGAATCAAGGACTACCACAGCTTAAGTTGTGAGTTTAACTCCACCTTGTAGTGAATTGTACTCGATACAATATTTTTAGATAAATTTTTGTCACTGTTTTCTCTATGTATATACTGTCAGACCTGTATTAAGAGGTCACATTTGAGACAAGAAAAAAGTGGGCTCTTAAAAGAGGTTCAATTCATATGGAATTTTCTATGACAGGACAGAAAAAGATGACCTTTTAATACAGGTGGCTGCTTAATAGAGGTGACCACATGCACAGTTTGAATGTACTGGCTTCCTAAAGGATGACCATGATACAGGTGTGGAAGCAGGATTTTTGCAAGTGGGCGTGGCACATTTTGCAAGCAATGCGTCTGAGTACTGCATAAAGTCCTGGATAAGCTCCTGAGAATTAGACATTATAGAACCTAAATGACTATAAAGAACGTAGTATTATCAATGATTTAACAACAGCTGATTTGATTGGCAGATGATCCCTTGCCCTTTTTTAGCAGGGGGAGCTCCAGCTATACACGTCTGAATTCCTGCCTTTGTTATAACTAAAATATTGTTCAAATTGGTATTGAACATCCATAAGCATACTTGTAATATTAATACTGGATATGTATTTAATAATCCACTTCTAATCATGTAAAAAATGATTTCTCTAATGACTAATAATGACATAAAGTGGAAATGTAATTTCTGTCCTCTATTTGTTGTCATACATAAATTGATGTTGTTTTGTGTTAGTTACCTACAAGCATTTTGTTGGTTTTCGGCTAATGCACCACCGGTTTTTTTAATTCACGCAGATGTAGCCCAATTAGTTTATAAATAAAACCATGGTGTCATTTACTGTAATCCAACAGAATACTATAAGGTAAGTTGTGAGCTACAGTAATTTTATATGAAAATGAATAATATGTCAGAATGACCTATATACTTGAAAGTTTCCGTCACACTTTGTTGAATTCCACTAAAAACCAAGTTGATTTGTAAATTAAGAGAAATATGTGTTCACAATGTAATTGAAAGCCTTGGTTTATATCCATTTTGTCATTCATTATATTTTTAAAAACAATATTAATTTCAGTTTTTGTTTTTCTTAAGCTGTTCATTGTTTTAAAATTTTCAAAAATATATATTTTTAGCTCACCTGAAGGGTCATGTGAGCTATTGCCCTCACTTGACGTCCGGCGTCCGTCGTCAGTCGTAAACTTTTTCAAAAATCTTCTCCTCTGAAACTACTGGACCAATTGGAACCAAACTTGGTCTGAATCATCACTAGGTTGTCTAGTTTTAAAATTGTGTCCGGTGATACCATGCACCAATTAACATGGCCGTTGTTACTAAAAATAGAACATATGGTAAAATTGCAGGTTTTTGGGTAATAACTCAAAAACCGTTAATAATATCAGAAATCTGACATTGAGTAAAAATTATCAGCACAGGAAGATCTACCTACCCTGCAATTTTGAAGTAAATCTGATTACCCATCTTGGAGTTATTGCCCCTTTTTCATAATTTTTTTAGAATTTTAATACTTTTTGTCATATATTTCTAAAAATTATAAGAGATAAAGGTTAAGTTTATATTGCAAAAACGTGCAGCATGTCATGATCTACCTACCCTGCAATTTTCAAAGTAAATCCCATTACCCATTTTGGAGTTATTTCCCTTATTTCATCAAATTTTCACAATTTTAAAAACTATAAGTGATAGATGTTCAGTTTAACTGCAAACATGTTCAGCATTTCAAGATCTACCTACCCTGCAATTTTGAAGTAAATCTGATTACCCATCTTGGAGTTATTGCCCTTTTTTCATCAAATTTTAAAAAAAAATTAATACTTTTCGTCTTATATTTCAAAAACTGTAAAAGATAGATGTTAAGTTTAAATTGCAAAAATGTGCAGCATATCAAGATCTACCTACTCTGCAATTGTCCAGTAAATCCCATTACCTATTTTGGAGTTATTTTCCCTTTTTCATCAAATTTTCACAATTTTAATACTTTTCGTCCTTTATTTTAAAACCTATAAGAGATAGATGTTAAGTTTGATGGCAAAAATGGGAAGCATGTCAAGATCTACCTACCCTGCAATTGTGAAGTACATCTGATTACCTATCTTGGAGTTGTTGCCCTTTTTTCATCAAATTTTTAAAATGTTAATACTTTTCGTCTTATATTTCAAAAATTATAAGAGATAAAGGTTAAGTTTATATTGCAAAAACGTGCAGCATGTCAATATCTACCTACCCTGCAATTTTCAAAGTAAATCCCATTACCCATTTTGGAGTTATTTCCCTTTTTTCATCAAATTTTCACAATTTTAATAATTTTCTTCCATTATTTTAAAAACTATAAGTGATAGATAGATGTTAAGTTTAAACGGCAAACATGGTCAGCATTTCAAGATCTACCTACCCTGCAATTTTGAAGTAAATCTGAATACCCATCTTGGAGTTATTGCCCTTTTTTCATCAATTTTTTTTTTAAATTTAATACTTTTTGTCTTATATTTCAAAAACTGTAAAAGATAGATGTTAAGTTTAAATTGCAAAAATGTGCAGCATATCAAGATCTACCTACTCTGCAATTGTCCAGTAAATCCCATTACCTATTTTGGAGTTATTTTCCCTTTTTCATCAAATTTTCACAATTTTAATACTTTTCGTCCTTTATTTCAAAACCTATAAGAGATAGATGTTAAGTTTGATGGCAAAAATGGGCAGCATGTCAAGATCTACCTACCCTGCAATTGTGAAGTAAATCTGATTACCTATCTTGGAGTTATTGCCCTTTTTTCATCAAATTTTTAAAATGTTAATACTTTTCGTCTTATATTTCACACTATGAGAGTTAGATGTTAAGTTGAAATCGCAAAAATGCGCAGCATGTCAAGATCTACCTACCCTGCAATTGTGGAGTAAATCCCATTTCCCATTCTGGAGTTATGGCCCTTTTTTTTTTTTATCAAATTTTCAAAATTTTGATATTTTCCGTCCTTTATTTCAAAAACTATAAGAGATAAAGGTTAATACTTTTCGTCTTATATTTCAAAAATTATAAGAGATAAAGGTTAAGCTTAAATAGAAAAAATGTGCAGCATGTCAAGATCTACATACCTTGCAATTATGAAGTAAATTCCATTACCCATCTTGGAGTTATTTCCCTTTTTTCATAAAATTTTCACAATTTTAATAATTTTCTTCCATTATTTTAAAAACTATAAGTGATAGATGTTAAGTTTAAACGGCAAATACGTTCAGCATTTCAAGATCTACATACCCTGCAATTTTGAAGTAAATCTCATTACCCATTTTGAAGTTATTGTCCTTTTTCTCATCAAATTTTCAAAATTTAAAAACTTTTCGTCCTTTATTTCAAAATCTATAAGAGATAGATGTTAAGTTTAAACTGCAAAAATGTTCCGGATAGGCATGTCAAGATCTACAAAAAAGTTCCACAGTTGAAAATGTCCGACAACGGTGTAATGAGTTATTCCTCTTGAAATGCATTTTTTTCTACTTTCACTGCTTTTGGTTACTCAAATAATCAAAGGGAAGCAACTATATTACAAAATGTGTAGTAGCAAAAGCTAAATTTTGAGAAACATTGACATTTATGTTTTTTTCTACAGCAATGTTGATAAATTACATTAAAGGGGGAACCCCTACCCAAATTTTTTTGGAGACGGGGTATGCAATGACGAGGGCTACATTTGTTATTTTTTGACCGAAGTTATCAAGTTTTATTGACTGATGTTATTATACCCAAGTGAGGTATATAGGCTCCTGGGAGCCTCTAGTTTTCTATTAATCATAAAATTTGTAAACATATGTTTAAACGGTTCTTGTGTGAATACTGTTAACTACAGTTTAACCTGTCTAAACATAACCTCCTTAGGGCAAGTTTTTGTGTTCAGCATAGACAGGTGTTCAGTTTATACAGGTTAAACTAACAAAGATTTCCTATAATGGGGACTTTATTTAAGGTTCGGTTCATACAAGATTAAAGACAAGAAAAGGGTGACCTTTTAATACGGGTGGCTGCTTAAAAGAGGTGACCACATGGGCAGGTTTGACTGTACTGGTTTCCTTTACCAATCTAAAGGACTACCATGATACAAGGACACATTATCCAGATCCCAAGACAACCAGTCTTTGTTCTTTTCCTTAATGCTACGTGCATAGTGGAGAAGCAACAAGTACCAATTTTATTGTCTTTGGTTTGACTCGATCCGGTCTTGAGCCCACGATCTACGGTCATAGAGTTAAGCATGCTAACCATTACACCACCGATGCTGTTCCCATAAACATAATCATAACACTAACTTTTGACATGCATTTAATAATCATGTAAGAATTTATTTCTCTAATGACTAACAGCAAATAAGTATTGTAAATGGAAATAAAATTTCTGTTCTCTATTTGTTGTCATACATAACCTGATGTGTTTGCTTTGATAATAAATTGTCCAAATGATGATAAACCCATTGTGTAGAGAATATGCACAATGCTGTTCACAAATTTGTATTACAAGTTCTTTGTATGATTAACAATTAAAGAATAATTTTGTTTAAATGTTTTCCTTTTCTTGAATTGAAAGTTTTCTTTTCTTATTTTGATATACATTCGTCATTTGCTTTATTTATGCCCAATGTGATATATGTAGATTTATACTACACCTTGTAAGAAAAGTCTGTCTGAAGATACCAACTAAAGTAGTAATCAGAAGCTATAAATTAATTGAAGAAGGGCAGACAAAACAATAATAGCCAACAAAAAAAGGATAAAAAGACAAACAATGATCTACAAAACATTATTTGTGTTTGTTTGGGTATAGTGGTGTATAACACATATTGTTTTTTTGTTGTTTTGTTGTTGTTTTTTTTCGTCTTGTGTACCCTATGTTGCTTGTTTCTCTGGATTTTCTACTTTTGATTTCTCCTTCGGTATTCACTAACGTTTATTTATTACACAGACTACTTTTGAGCAAAATAATCCCCAGTAAGAAGCGAAGTTGAACTCATGTGTTCTGGAAGGGTAACCAGTTCCTGCTCTATGCCGTTCTTATCTCTCTGGACACCCACAGGAAGTGTGACGATATTTAGAGCATAGACGCTGGTGGCACGGAATTACCCCCTTTTTTAACTCTCTGTTTAAATATTTATTTTCAATAACATTTCTTTATTATTTCATCTTTTTTCCTTAATTAAACTTGTTCGTGTCCATATTCATACAATTTTATGTTAACAGCAACTTACATGTGTCAACCCTATATATAGTACATGTGAGAGTTATATAGGGTCAACACATCCATTTTTTTGTTGGACATTCGTTTATGAAAAAAACCCACATGTGGACTCAAGCGAGAAAAAAAATTGCTGCTTCCCTACCAAGCACACAGCATTATGGGGTATGAACAAAGGATGGTTTGCTCGGAATCAGGATAATATATCCAACGGGAACGACATATCTACCTGTGTACTGTTGTTTCAGTGAGCTAGCAAAATAAAAATCCAACTAATTAAGTGAATTGTTCTAATAGAATTAGGATCAGAGTTATGGTGTTTAACGTCACTTTCAACAATATTTCCGCTATATCGTGGCGGTCACTTTTATTGGTGGAGGAAACCGGAGTACCTGGAGAAAACCACAGACCTGCTGCAAGTCACTGAAAAACTTGATCACATAATGTTGTATCGAGTACACCTCGCCATGAACGGGGTTCGAACTCACAACTATAGTGGTATATGCTACTAAGATACTATGCCAGTTAGATACTATGCTACTAAGATACAATGCTGCTAAGATACTATGCTACTAAGATACTATGCTAGTTAGATACTATGTTACTAAGATACTATGCTACTACGACACTATGCTACTAAAATACTATGATACTAAGATACTATGCTACATAGATATTATGCTACTAAGATACAATGCTACTAAGATACTATGCTAATAAGATACTATGCAACTAAGACACTATGCTACTAAAATACTATGATACTAAGATGCTATGATACTAAGATACTATGCTACTTAGATACTATGCTACTAAGATATTATGTTATTACGATACTATGCTACTCCGATAATATGCTACTAAGATTCTATGCTAATCAGATAATATGCTACTAATACACTATGCTACTAATATACTATGCTACTAAGATAATATGCTACTAATATACTATGCTACTAGTGTACTATGCTACTAATATACTATGTCACTAAGATAATATGCTACTAAGATACTATGCTACTAAGATATTATGCTAGTTAGATACTATGCTATTAAAATACAATGCTACTAAGATACTATGCTACCACTTTTCACTTTTTTTATCCATAATAATACAGTAGAATAATTAAGTAATGGAATAAATATTGGTTTCCAGGACAACTAATCATAATACATCTTCAAGCAGAATACCAAGCACCGACCCATCCCTTTATACGTATGCGTCCATCAGTTCTGACGTCATTCGCTATGAAAGTTTGGCGGGTAGAAGGGAAACACGAGCACGATATGAAATAATGATGCAGCAAATTATACCAGAAGGTATGTAAGAAGACGAAATATATTTATTATCCAGTAATGTTACATTCGAAAAAAAACAATTATAGTGCAAAGACAAATACAAAGTAGAAGAATACATCATCGTCGGTAATCCAGGGTTGACTACCCAAACGATTTCTATTTACAAATCACCAGTGGGCAACTGACAGAGAAACCACCCGTAGTCAGTCATTATTCATGAATCTTTTAAATTATTTCTATCAATACCGAGGAACCGTCGTGGTGGTGATCGTATGGTATATGGATTTACAACTACTTATGAAATCAGTACCTATCACCACTAACGTTGTGAATTCGAATTCCGCTCATGACGAGCTGTACTCGATACAACAATATGTGATAAAGGTTGTCAGTGACTTGCGACAGATCGGTGGTTTTCTCAGGGTCCTCCATCAATAAAACTGACCGCCACGATATAACTGAAATATTGTTGAAAGTGGCGTTAAACATCATAATCTTCATCCTTTTTGCATCGACGAATTGTTTTACGGCCAATCAACTCATGTACATTTCATTTCAAAGTAAACTGATTAAATGAGATGAACGGATGGTAACTACTATTGTGCTATCGACAATAATTGCCCTACGTCGCCCAGTCAGTTCCTATATTTCATAATGTGTCTTATAGAATATTTGAGTTATGGAAACTATTAAAACACAGTGAAGTAGCCAAGCCGTAACGACGGTTTTCATATGAATTGAGTCATGAGTGTTAAGGGATCGAAAGTATTATCAGAACGTAATTAGTTGTAGGTCATCGACGGATGTAAAACAAATAATTATCTGACGACTGTACATAGTCATGATACCTTTACGGAGAAGTTTTGTGAGTGTAAATTAATTTTTGACGACCTTTATTTGTTTATAAAAATCACACAGTTGCAGGATAAATAATTGTTTGCATAAAGGGAACCCAAGTTATTGAATGGAAACCAAATGCGATACGGAAGGACGTACGTAAGAACATGAGTAAAAATAAATGACCACAACCCCCCCCCCACCCTCCCCCAAACGTCTTGCGGCGGATGCAGAACAATTGATGCAAATGTTAATTGAATCAAGGGAAAATGTAAGGTAGCCAACAGCAACAAAAATGTTCTTCACTTTGGTAGCTCGAAATCTCTCTATTGTGTTATTTTGAGAATTTTATTAATTTAAATTTCAGATGGTGCTGCACACTTACACTCGACAACACCTGATGCACTTACAGTTCCGGAAGAACTCTTAAGATAACATAAGCAGTACATTAATAGATGATATGCCATTACTTCTTCAAAAGCACAGGTTATTCAACTTGATACCTCAAAATAATCCCCCCTGTGGGGCCCTCATGTCCGTGATCCTAAGGTAGTTGGATATACAACTCTACCTATGCAATCACCACTGATGTTGTGAGTGCGAATCTCCATAAAGGCAAGGTGTATAGCACTATGTGAGCAAGTTTGTCAATTACTGGTGACAGGTCGGTGGTTTTCATCTGGTACTACAGTTTCCTCCACCAATAAAACTGACCGCCACTGATATAATTGAAATATTATTGAAAGTTGCGTTAAACACCATCAAACCATCATGATAAACATAAGGAATTTGATAGAGGCTTCAAGGAATATTGGTCGAGTTAAACCAGAGAAGTGTCCCGAATGGATTGTATTGATCGAGGATTGTGATATTGAAAATATCATGTCATATGGAATTTATCATATACTTAAAACAGACGAGGGAGTGATTGAGTGTTGTTTTAACGCCAACTTAGCAATATTTCAGCTATATCATAGCGAGAACAACTTAATTTTCAATGAGCTGAAGATGTGGTCCGCTTTGTACTAGACAAACACTAGGCTAACACGCTTAGTTCACGGATATATTTGTCACCCCACTCGGAAACATTATCCTGATTCCGAGCCAACCAGTCTTTGCTCTTTCTCCTTAATGCTGCGTGCTTAGCGGAGAAGCAACAGTTATCAACTTTATAGTCTCTGGCTTGACTCGACCGGGGCTCGAACCGGGTCTCTAACCCATGATCTACCACACTCGAGGCGAACACGCTAAGCATTATCAAGCCGAAACAAAAAATAGGTCTTGATTTTAAATATTCTGTGTTAGTATGTATGGAAGCCCAATGTGGCGTTGTAATTTCACATAATACTTCATTTATTTCTTTACTTTTTTGTATTTTGTGTAGTCTATAAGAAATGTTGGCTTTATATTGAAAGCTATAAAGATGGTCGCATTCCTTATTTGTAGGAGGCCGTCGTGATCGTGATCGTATTATAGTTGGAATTATGACTACCTATGTAATCTGCCTCTCAACACTAAAGTTGTAAGTTTATATCCCGCTCATATGCGAGGTGTACTCGATACAACATTATGTGATAAAGTCAGTCAGTGACTTGAAAAAGGTCGGTTGGTTTCCCCGGGTACTGACTGCCATGATATAACTGAAATATTGTTGAAAGTAGCGTTAAGCACCATAAGCATAACCCATAACCCCTTATTTTAAGACATTAAAAGTATATATGTGGTTTCACGTGTGGTAGACCTGCATACTGTTCCTGATTACCAGAAGCTGTCCCCGGACAATAATTTTTAAAAACAAACCACAATAAAAAAAAAACCCCACACACTCACAACACAGAACACTAAGCAAAAACCGATGGGGACCCAGGTTCCCATATGCATGCAGCGTACAAGTAGTTACATTTTCTTACAATGCTTAAGACACGCACTGGATTACTCTTAGTCAAGTCCGGTATATGACTGGGGGGGGGGGGGTGTCCGTAAAATGGAAAATATCCATTGCAATTTGATAAATGAATATGTTGTATCGGTCATAGAACACGACTTTGTTTGCTGTATGTAATTGTTACTCAATTAAATACTAATGTTAAAGATACATTAATGCAGATAATGCATACCTTTCCAGAGCAAGCGCCTGAGCTTATCCCCGGTTTTTAGTGAGGTTATTCCATCTTTAGTTGTTTGTGTATGCTTTGTAGATCGTTGTTTCTCCTTTTCTTTTGACCATTGTGTTTTCTGTCCGATTTACGGATTCTGATTACCCCTTTTGGTATCTTTAAACTCGTCTTTGTATGTTGTAGATCTCAGTATTACCATGGATTCTGCGTTTTCGTCGTCAACGTTGTCATTGGTTACTGACGAGGCAATGATGAACCCCAAATATTCTTCTGAAAATTTCCGGACGAACAGACCAGGTATTCACTTCAGTAACGGAGAATATCAGGCTAATAGAGACATTGATACAGACAAGAGTAAAACCGACACAAAACGAAAAGGTATCTTATTTTCAAATTAAAGATAGAATATTCAGGGCTGTCTTAATAGCATTATAGGCCCCTGGGCAAAGCAGTACATTGGGGCCACTATCTACACAGCCACTCGCAGGAATAAAATGTAAATGGTCGATAAAATAAAAAATATATTTATTCCAACGAAAGAAACATGCTGTACACAACATTCATAGATTAGCATGGAGCCCATGTGCTCTGCCCATCCCCTCCTCACCCCCAGGCAACTACCCAGAGTGCCCATTCGTTAAGACGGCAATGCGAATATTTAAAGTTGCTTTAGGTTATGTGAGGTTTTGCAATCACGTGGCCTGCAGATGAATAATTAGGTTAGCGATGCAGACTCGGGTGAGCCTCTAGTTTTAAATGAAGTCACAAAATAGTGGAATATTTCGGAAATTGATATTAAAAATACCCTTAAACCTAATTTAATCCTCAAAATGAAATAAAAGTTAACATTTCTTTGAAATAATTGAAGCTTGGCGGTTCCTGTAAATTGGGTTAAGACAGTTCTCGATAATGTCTATTACATTTACATGTAAGATCGAAAATGACAAAGATGGTTTCTTGGGTGGATAATTTTCAAGCGTCCACATAAAATACTGTTTCGGACATTTCAGACGGATCAACTGACGCAAAATAGAAAACCCAGTGATAAATAAATAGTTAAACGCTCCAAACAAATATATAAATATACAAGCTAACTACAACATACATAAATGAACAACATCATTAATTGACTGAGTAGATGTTTGTGACGTTCGTCAGAAATTCTACAATGTCAACAATTTATACAATTTATTTACAAATGTGTCAGGCGATATATTTTTTTTTAAAGAAATTGCTTTATTTATAAATGTGTAACATAAGTTCTAAATAATATGTTTTTATCCTTTTAATTTTTCTTTTATTTGCATAAGAAACACAATTGTTTTATAAATAAATGTTGTATTTCGAAGAGTCTGGTAAATGTGGAATTGTATTTCTAAAATTATTCATTTCACAATATAGCTGAAATACTGGTAATGTTGAATTTAAACATCAATCAATCAATCAATCAATCAATCAACCAACTATTTGAACATTTTGAACATTTCTCTAAGGAACATTAAAGAGGCATTAGCTACGATTTTGACCAAAGCCATTATATGTTTTGGAAATTGGTAAATAACTTGATGAAATGATGAAATAAAGGTAAATATTTTACATTAAACAGCATATCGTACCACTTTCGCCTTTTGAGAACAAAATTATCATCGATTGATTATTGCTTTGCAAGCAAATAATTTGACATCGCTTTCTCCGTATACAACTGACCTTACTAGTGACAGGTAAAAACGAATAATTTGTATTTTGTCGCTTATTAACTTCAAACTTGCATGGTTCTTTGTCCGTAATTAACGCTGACTAAAAGCAGATTCACAGAAAATAAGAAATAAGTGCATTGTTGTACTGATTAAATGACGATTCGGCAAACTCCGTAAACAATGCCGATAATTAATAATATAGCGTCCATTGCTTGATCGATCTCAAAACACGAGCAGTTGCACATTTTTCACAGATGCGCGTATATTTCATGATATCTATAAGTTACAGAAACACGTTTCATTAAGGCATCAATCATATCTGATAGTTTTTATGGGTAACAAAAAATTACGATTTTGGCAGATAATGCCCCTTTAAGCTAAAATTGAGACTTACATGCAACGTATATTAGTTGACTCACATTTTAGAAGTAATTAATAAGAAATGATAGGGATGTAAAGTAACTAGACAGACTATCCAACTTTACACTTAGACGGTAAAAAAAACACCTAGATATCAAATTTGGTGCGCACGACACGTTTCTAGAATAAGCATCATCAGGTATGCTCAAAATCGAAAGATTGAAAAGCCAAATAATTCAAAGTTTTGGAAGCAATAAAACTAAAAGACATAAACAGGATAGCCAAGCCTTGCTGCCCCGTGAAGAATACTGCAAACGCACAATTCGATACCAGCGTCCAACTCCTCCAGTCCCAGCCACCTATGCAGATGTCAGATTGCCTGAAGAGTGCACAACAGCAACCAACAGTTCCTGCAATACGACAACGACCAGAATGCAGAAAAGAGAATGTTAGTCTTCTACTAACCAGACAGTTTGGAAAGATTAGCCATTGCCCAGACCTTCTTCAAGACGGTACCTTCTCTGTAGCTCCACACCCATTTAAGCAGCTGTACACCATCCGGGTTCAATTCAAAGATGTAACATGCGTTCCTGCCAAATAAATGGCAAGATACTTACAGGGAACTCTTCCATTCTATTGTTGACAACTGCCATGCCAGCAATCTACAACTCAATGTCTAGACTATCATCACAGACTTTGAAGATGCAGACCTTCGTGCAGTTACAGCTGTATTTGGTCGCCACATCAACCACCAGGGCTGTTTCTACCACCTGACACAGGCATCATGGCGAAAGATACAGCAGCTTGGATTGGTGCCTCTCTACAACAACGACGACGACTTCAGACTGTTCTGTGGTATGATGGATGGTCTTGCATTTTTACTAGTGCCTGATTTGACCAATGGTATTCATCTGCTTAGAACACTATGCGCTGATGACCCACCAGAGGCAGCTGAGCTCCTAGATTACTTTGATTCAACATACATCAGTGGTAGACTTAGACAACAGAATCCAGCACAAAATCATGCAGTCCGTCTGGTCTTAAGACGCAGCCCACCTATGTTTCCACCAGCCATTTGGAACGTACATGATGCCACAGTCAACGGTGATGCCAGAACCAACAACATGTGCGAGGGCTGGAACAACAAGCTCTTCAACCTAGTAGGACATGTCCATCCGTCTATATGGCGTGTGATCGAGTGGTGTCAAAAGGAAGAAGCTACTGTCCGTACTATTATCCAGCAAGATGCCGTTGGTAACCAACCAGTTAAGCGTACTCAACAGAGACATGTTCAGCTCCAGGAGCATTTATAGAACCTATGCAGAGACCTCACTACTGGCCAGAAGACCATTGCCGAATTATTGTGTGGAGTTGGGTGGAACATCAGACTCAATCACCAACATTAGTGCTTAAGAGACAATTGACATTATGAACATTTACAATTTTAAACTGGAAACATTCAATGTTTGTATGTTCATCATTATATCGTTATGATTTGATATATTTCATATGTTATTTGTTATATAGTACAGTGACGAATCGAGAAAAGAACCTTATTTTTCGATTTTAATGTACAGGAATAGCACACGGCTGAAATTTTCCCAGATGAAAGAGGATAGATCAATGTACCATTTTAGCCCTGTCGTCGCGTTTTCTCATGGTGCAGCTTTTTAGGAGAGCGTGACATTTGGGGGTAATCGCATTTTCACATTTGTAAGTATGTCTACTTTGCGATACTGTTTTTTTAATATTTGACAAAAATGAAAACTCTTTTGTGATTAAATTGGGACTACTATATGGTATCTTTCATTTGAAATAACAAGGTAAATAAAGAACAGAAAATTAGCAGTTAGAATTAAGATTATTCTCTGAGGGTTAATTTTAGTGACCTTCCACCACCTTTCAATTCCATTTAAAATTGTTCCACGCTATTCACGAGGAAAATATAATTCGCTATGAATTGAAACTTTATTTGTAATATTATGTGTGTTAAATTTATCAATCAAAACTTGAAATTAAACGTTTATCATCGTTTTTTTAAACTTTACTAGCATTCTGTAAATTTGATACATACTGAGCATGGTGTCGCTCCCCTGTCTAACACACACCTGATTACATTGAGTGCAATGCGTGTCGTTTAAAATGAAATTACTATGAAATTAATTTGTCTCTCAATGAAATAATTTATGTGCTTATTACAAGAATACAGTTTAATACATTTTATCTCATTTTATTGTGATGGTTTTAGTGTAGGAGTTATTTAAAGCAGAATATCAGTTGTTGAAAATAAGCTCCTATATAAGGCACAAGTAATACACTGACCAAGTCGGAATACTTTTTAATCCTGAAAATGTGCAGTTCCCTTAAATTTGCCCACTTTTTTCCCGAAAAAATGTCAAAACACAAGCACTTGGGAAGTATGTGTCATTTGTCAAATAAACACACCCGACAGTTTGTCCTGCGCTACAGAGAAGGGAAGAGATACTCTGTTTGATGCGATCAACAAGCGACAAGATGATGTTTATCGTCGCCTGTATGACGAATTTAATTCTTTGAGCTTGGTTCCTTTAAATGAAATAAAGTATCATAGGTCTTGTTATAAAGCCTATACAAGTAAAAGAAATTTACAACGGTTTATCAGCGATGCTCCAGAATGTAGCAACACTAGTAATGACGTGTCAGTGTATACTATGAAGACGCGTTCTAAAACCTTTCCACAAATAAACTGGGACCATTGTATTTTTTGTAGACAAAAGGCTATCAAGAAAGATAGAAAACTTAAACGCATTGAAAGTAGTAAACGCATCAAATAGATTTTAAATGCCTCAAGAGGTTTAAGTTTGATTATGATTTGTTGAGCCTCTTGACCGTTGACTATGTCTAGGATAAAGCGCAGTATCATTCGGCATGCATTACAAATTATTTGCTTAAGTGGAAAAAAGAACATATATATATAGTGCTGATAATTACTCTACAATTAAAAATGAGTCGGAACATGATATTGCTTTCAAAAAATTATCAGACATTTTGCGCCATGACCTTTTTGAGGACAAGAAAGCGTTTAGGCTACTATGTCTTCCTTGTTAGATATTGTTGTTCCTTGCTTCCAGAGAGTTTATCGACAAAGTATTATACTGCCAAATTACAGACAAGGCTTCAAAATCATTACGGCGATGCTATTGTGATCGAAAGTCAAAAGGGACAAGGTCAATCAAATACAGTTTTCAGTAGTTCGATATCAGTTGCTGACGCTATTCGTGTCGCAAGTAAGTTGAAAGCAGACCTCAAGTTTTCAGAGGTAGAAGCTTCTTTCGTAGATGTCCCTGATATGCAGGACGATCAGATTCTTCATGATGCTGCGAAGGTATGACGTGGCTCTTTACACGCAGTCGAAATTTCCAAAAATTTCTATCCTTCTCCATCTGATCTTTCTCATCATAGATCATTACAATTCATTTCCGCCTTCTCTTATGACCTTCCTTTCATGATTGGTTGATGACAATTGTTTTCATATTGAAAGTAACTATGCAACGCGTTGTCACACGATAAAGCTAGGAAATGTATTGATGTAGCCGAAATGATAATATCGTTGCACAAAAACAACTTCACTCCATTTAATTTGGGATTGGCCCTACAACTTTACCATGGGTACGGATCTGAACATTTAATTGAAACCCTTCATGCATTTGGTATTTGTGCTTCCTACACTGAAGTGAGACAGTTTTTGAAGTTGCTTGAGATACTTATTCTATATTGCACTTCATTTGTCGTTACGTAAATGGTTGTTTCACTTCTAAACCCACAATCTATGTCAACTGTCCAATGCATTGTCTGCAAAAAAGGGGGGTTGCGTGTTGTAATATTTCACGTTATTTTTTCTCATTTATTCCTATACATTTTAATCACATTTATCTTGCAAATCTTTAATATGCATTATATGTAGTAACAAACTAGTTATTTTCATGTTTTTGTCTTTTCAATACTTAAAATTGAGATATGGACTTTGTCATTTTTTTTGTGTGAAATCTTCTTAGATGCTTGTTCTTGTTGTCGTAATTTTATTCCCTTGTTTCTATATGAATTTGGTTCAAACTTTCCAGAAAAGATATACATATATTGAATTATTCTTATGTATAATTCTAAGAAATTTCAATGACTTGCGGTGAAAATATACGTGCGTTAATATCGATTTGTGAATTTGGTCTCCCCTTTTTAATTAGTCGCATATCTCAGTTATGTTTTTAAAGTCAGACTTTTGTAACCGCAACAATCTTACTTTAAATGCCTGTCTCAACCATATCTATGAAGTACGTTAAGCAGTGGTGAATGCTAGTTAAGATATTTCGGATAATGTATGTAAAAATGAAAATGTCTTCGTTCTTAGATTTGACATTTGACTCCGGATATAGAAAATCTGCACCATCCTAGAATGCGACGACATGCCTAAATTGATGCAAAATGTCTTTTTCTTCAAAATAATATCCAATGCAGCCGTGTGGTATTTCGGTCCATTAAATTTTCCATTTTACATTGATTGTCACTGCACTAATATGACTTATAAATGCTGCAATCATTGATGTGATTAATTAAATGTAAATGCTAATTCATTGTTGTTTTTTTTTTTTTTTTCTAATTAGAAAGAGTTGGATGGGTGAATATCAATGAGTCAACTTTTGGTTCTCATATATCAAGGTCTCTATAAGAATCATTCCTTTATAATTAGAAGGTGTTGGGATTGAATACATATCAATGAGACATCAATCGAATTTGGTTCTCAATCAAGATCTTGAATAAATATCAAAACAAAAGCAAAACAAAAAAACACACAAACAAATAAAGAAAAAGCAAAACAAAACGTCAAAAAAAATATATACACACTGTGACTTTGAAGGGTATAGTAAATGTGAAAAAAATATATTGTGACTTTTTTCTACCGACGCAACACATATACTTACGATATTATATTGAACACAGACACTATATCAATATTAATTCCATACAGTCAATGATAAGCAAAAAATCGTGAACGTAAAATGTTCAAAGAAAAAAAAAAGGAAAACAATTCGGTTTATTATTTTCGTGAGCGGATTTCGCTATACAGTTGCGATATTGTTGAACGCGGGACTAATTTAATGATTTCTTGAGAGAGAGAGTTGTGTCCCTTATAATGTCGGAGCGGATATTTTTGCTCCGATAATTTCTTCAAAGTTATTGCAGTTACAGACAATCGGATGTCATATAGATTGGTGAGATTATTCCAACACAAACACTTATCATAAACTATTGATCAAACGTAATGAAACATTAATAGTTACCAAATATTTAATATGTACAAATATTGTACTTTACGTTTTATTTTCCCTATTTGTCTTTGTTAGCGCAGCCGGTCCATATAACGTTATATGGACCGGCAGTGGACTGCCTCGTTTTCGAGTCTTTATTTCGGGAGATAATTGGGCTTGTTTTTGGACGCGAAGTATAATATAACAAATAGTTCACGGCACTTCGGGCCATATGGCAGTTTATGGACCGGTCTGTCACCCACAAAATACTATATGGACCTCAGCTTCGCTTCGATCCATATAATATTTTGTGGGTGACATCCCGGTCCATAAACTGCCATATGGCCCTCAGTGCCGTGAACTATTTGTTAATTATGATCTGCCGATTGTAAACACAGTGAACTCTTTTCAACTCGTATGTGTGTAACGGTCATTAATGAATAACAACATGAACTCTGTCTGTCAATCGACTGGAGAATTAGTGTATACTGATCTACTAAATTCTCCTGCACAAATACCAGAAACATTTTCTAATAACTTTATATGTGAAAATTCACAATCGAGTGAATCTCAACTTCTAGTAAAATACTTTCTATCCGATGTTAATGAGGGCAGTCAAATTGCGATCGACATATCAACTATTATAACGAATCGCATTGATTCTGAGTGCAATGGTCTACCAAGGGACTCTTTCATTGTTTCGCTGTTAGAAATATGCCAAAACGATGTTGATACACTCGAACAACTTAGACTTTATTATTTTAAATGTGCAAAATCTAGAAGTGATTTTCCTTACGTATCTGCGGTACTGAAGCGTAGAGTTAACCCTAAGACAAATATCGGCGAATCTCTTGTACATAAATTGAGTCGTGACTGTTATGTACTTCGTCTTGCATCTAGAGGCGAAATTTGCGATGAACTTAAAGATTCTCTAAGCTCCAAATCATCCTCAAGAACACTCTCCTGTGTGGATGGTGAAAATCAGTCTTCGAACTTATACATTATTATGCGTGATAAACTTATTCAGCTCGAAAGTAATGTGGTTGAATTGAAAGCGTCAAATGCCAAAAGTATTTCATGTTTAACAAACAAAATTGACCAACTCCAACTAGAAAACAAGAAACTTGTTTGTGAATTAAATAAACATAAAGATCGTAATATTAATAATCAAACACAACTTAACATATTTCGTTCAAAAACCACAATGTTAAGTGATGCCATGTCGACTATTGGAATCACACAAAAATCGATTTGTGACAAACAGTCTGAATTAGTTCAGTACCATAAGAACGATAATGTTCTAATATGTGACACAAAACAAACACTTGATAATGTGAAGTCTCTGGTTCTAGAAAATGACACTCGTATCTCTAACATTCAGAAAAAATTAGACAAAACTACGAAATTATCTAATGAAACTAAACAACGGCTTGATTCTGAAATAATTCGGATAACTAATATTAGTGACAGTCGTGTATCTGGGCTGTGTAACCTTAAATCCAAAGCTTCGATATTATCCGAAGATCTTAAAGAGACCAAGAGTTTGATGCAAGGTTATAAAGCACAAGCATTGTCATGCAGTCAGTCAGTAACTGAACTTCGAAAACGTGTTCATAC
>MJUT01060626.1:100263-112979 GCA_002080005.1 Gigantidas platifrons | reverse complement strand
AGCACCCTGTTCACAGGAGATAATAGATAATGAAAATCCTGATTTTTTGCGTTTTTTTGAAGATGTGAAATGAGGCTGTTTGGTTGCCATGGCAACAATAATTGGCAAACTTGTACTTTCTGTTCATATGCCTTAATTTTTAGAAGAAGTCTTCAACATCACTAGTATGTAATTATATTATGAATTTTTTTAATATATTTTGAGAAATCTAAGTGGCAAAAATGCAAATTTAGTGATTTTAAGACTAAAATAAAAGGGGTTTTATGATGTAGTTGTTACCATAGCAACCAAAGTCAATACATGCGTTCTTTTATTATTTTTATGAGTTTTCCATCAAAATGCAACATATGAACCATATAAACTCCAATTTTGCAACTATCAATAAATCACCCACTGCATGGTCCTTAGGTGGAGTCATATGTGTTTTCAATGCAGTTATGTGCCTTGTGAATGGAAAAAGAGCATCATCATTCTTCTTTTCAAAGGTGGAAATAAATCACGCACAGACACTAACTCTTATCGTGGCATATCATTAGTCCCGTGTATTGCGAAGGTTTTTGAAAAACTTATTGACATAGAACTGTCAAAACTTAGAACCGACTTTCCTAATCGCCAACAAGTCGCATACCAAAAATGTCTAAGTAGTATAAATGTGGCGTTTAACTTGCAAGATGTGAAAACACACCACATTGAAAGGAATGGTACAATCACTATCATATTATTGGACAGTACAAAGGTTTTCGACACCGTCCCACATGATGGCCTACGAATAAAGCTCCATGAATATGGTACCACGTCGAAGTTATGGCTTCTACTAGATTATATGTATACAAACCTTACAAGTGCAGTTCTATGTGGTGGTAATTTATCTGAATGGTTTACACTGCATCGTGGTGTTCGTTAAGGAAGTGTTTTATCGGCTAAGCTGTACTTGATATTTGTGAATGATCTTATTAATGAACTTGAGGATTCTAAACAAGGAGCACTTTTACATGACTTAAATGCGAGCTCACCCGTACAAGCAGATGACATTTCAATTATTACAACCAACCGCCAATCATCCCAAATCATGGTTGATATTTGCGAACAATATAGTGTTAACTGGAGTTTTACGTTTTCAGCCTGTAAGAGTAAACTTCTACAATGTGGAAAACAGACAACGGGTCACGATGTACTGTTATATAAAGAACCTATTCCGTCTGTTCCATCAGCTAAACACGTTGATATAACTCTGTATTCCAATCTCAGAACAATGGACCGTACATTAGAGACTTGCAGAATTCTACGTGCAACTGCTGTGTCCGTTATTCGCTTAGGTGTGCACCCAGCTGTTCTAAACCCGATTGTGTGCTCAAAGATAATCAAGCAAGTATGTTACCCTAAAGCTTTGTACGGCTGCGAATTGTGGGGTACTTTGACTTCTACTGAATGGTTAATGCTCGAAAGAACCCAGCGTTATATCTGCAAGTCTATCCAAGGACTCCCACGTCGTACACGTAGTGATATGTGCCTGTCGCTCATTAATTGGTTCAGCCTTGAAAGTTATGTGGATGAAAAGAAACTCTCATTTTTCGGACGAATTTGTAATCTTCCTAGCTGCGCTATCTCCTTCCGCGTCTTGATACGCAGAATAAGTGATCTAAAGTATAGCAACAACAATCATCCAAACTTGGGATTTACATCTGACATTGTACAAATATTGAAAAAATACAATTTATTAGAATATTTGGAAAATTTCTATGACACTGGTCTCTTCCCATCTCCTACGATATGGAAGCGTATAGTGAAAACAGCTGTGCAATCAAATGAAGTAAAAATGTGGACTTCACGCATAAACTCTGACGATGACTTTAGTGCTTTTGAAGTTATCCACAAGACATGTGAACCTCATGCTGCATGGTCTGTCGCCTTAAGACATCCACATTTAAGGCCACAAGCGCATTTTCTTGTATCTATCTGCTGTTTGATTAGAAATTTTAAAAACAATGAATTAGTTCTATGTGATAGATGTGGTAAACTGTTTTCCGACCCAATCGTACATGCCGTTGCGTCATGTGACGACTTAGAAGAAATACGTGATAAGTTCTGGTGTGATGTTATAAACATTAATCCTATAACTTTCAGCATATATCTTGCAAATATGTCTGACAATGAATTTTGTTATTGCTTGTTGTCCTGCGACTCTGGGGGGCCCGGGTGGCTCAATGAGTTAGGTCGCTGGATCTAACAACTCATACAAGCCTATCACCAATACGGCGTGGGTTCGCGCCCGGCTTTGTAAATTACAAAAAAAGGTGCACTCGACTCGCAACAGCAAGTGATAAAGTTTACCAGTTGCTTGCCCATGGTCGGTGGTTCTCTCCGGGTACTCCGGCTTCCTCCACCACTAAAAACTGGTCGCCATGATATAGCTGAAATATTGTTGAAAGTGGCGTTAAACACAAAAAATCAAATCAAATCAAATCAATCCTGCGACTCTGGTGATTTTCATCTTGATAGTGAAGAGCAAGAGACATTCCAAACTTTGTGCGTCAGATACATTTATAGATTTGGTACTCTGCTACGTGATCCAATCTCCGGTATTTACAGTGTAAACAGATGTAAACTATAACATTCCGTCGTCTGTGTTCTTCAGTACGAACATACAACCTAACTTTACTGCAAATTGTAAATAATTTTTTTTTATTCGTCTTTAATTTATTTTCTTTCTTTTTTATTTTGTATTTATGCATTAATCTCTCCTTTAGGAGGAAATAAAGAATATATATATATATATATCCAGGTTTGTTATGCTGCTGCTCTGCCAGTTTCCATCGTTGAGCGTTCATAATTCTGCTGTCCGCACCAAATATTTTTATTTAAAATTCATATGACAGGAAATAAAAAAAAGCTAAATGCATATTAATATGTTGCTTTATTGTGGAGCCCAGTAACTGACATGAGAATTTTAATTTCGTTTATACGTATTTATACGTTTATAGATATTTTTTTTAATTTAGTGTATGCGAAATACTATTTCGTATAACGTCATAAAAATGTTTATCATGTCAGTTAACGGGCACCGTACTTTATTGTTACTCATCAAAAAAGAATAAATTCTAATTAAGAAAGAAGCGTCTTTCAATTTTATAATATTAATGTTTTAAAAAGAAACCATCATAAAGAAAGATATCTAAAAAGTTGGCATGCGGTGAAATATTTATCCAATTACTAATTATACCTCAAAAGACGGTATTGTCATAATTTTGTCTTAATTTATGCATCCGGGATATGTAAAATGAAAGAAAAACACAGGATTTACACAGACATCCTGTTCTTTGTATTTTATCTCGATCTACTTTGATTATTTATAAGGTTTAAATAAAATACCTTGTCTTTTGTATGAACAATTATTTATATACACGACTATATCGTTTAAAAGGAATATATGACTTGGTTCTATTTTAAGCTTGTCTTATTATTTGTTATGTTAATTTGTCAAGTACCCACATGTGTTTACCAAGAAGCTAATTGTATTGATTGATAAATTAGTACAAATTGTAATATCATACCAATCTTTTTTTTACCCAATTGAATTCAAAGCTATTGTCAATTAAACTACGGGATAGATATTCGTGAGTCCGATCTGTGGTCGCATCACAGCAAACATTATACAATTTGTCTTTATATTTCTCGGCTAAGCATATGGTATTTAGGAGTGATCGTATGGTAGTTGGGTTTACTGGCTATTGGCATTTGCTCGCTTCATTTGATTAATGTTTGCATTAAAACAAAATGCAGATAGCAATTTTTCTCTTCAAAAATGGACTTACGATTTACGACTTACGAGTACCAACCACCACTCTCAACTTTGCGATAACTTTTTATCGTAAGTCATAATTCCTATTTATTAGTGAAACTGTCATAACTCTTAAGAGTGCATTTACGTCTATGTTTCTGACTTACGCCCTTTAGTGAAACGGTTAGCCAGTTCTTTTAAAGAAAGAAAGAAAAACAAATTTTAAATCTCAAAACATGTACCTGTTTGTGTAATATTTACACACTTCCGACGTTCGCTTGGCACTTCTTATCCATACTTACCTAAAGCTACAGAAATAAAAAGCCGACTCGATATGATTTCCTCTCGATTTCCATCAGTAAATAAATTATTTATTTTCTCCCAACAATCTAAATAACTAATATTCGAAAAATAAAATAATTTAAGAAGTTGGAAAATCGACAAAAATGGAAAAATTAGAGGAATTATGGGGAAAATAAATATTTGCGCTTTGGGAATCTGAGGGATCCCTATTTGTTTAACAGCTATCAATTTACAAAGTTCAAAGGTCAAATTAATATTGGTCCTGGTTATTAGGTAGTAAGTGTGAACGGTATGTGCCGATCAAATGTTATTATTTATCAGAATGAAACCAAATTTGAAATATATTATAATGATAAAACAGAACGCCACCATATCACCGAAAAAAGTTTGAAAGTGGCGATAAACGTCATAACCTTGGTATGGACAATGTCACTCATTATGCATACTGTGACTTTCCGTGGTATAGTAAATATGGAAAACATATATTGTGACTTTTTTCCTGTGACATTTTTTAGTCCACTAAGACTCTAAAAACTGCCACTAAGGACATGAAGGAATGTTTTTTGTGCATAATGATCTCTTTAGATGAACATTATATTATTTAAAACCTTAATTGTGAAATTTGATGGAAAAAAAGTTATGTTATAATGGAGTTATAACAAATTTATGTCGTCTATCGCTGTTTTAGTTTATTACCTGTTGATTAACCAATTTACCTGGGTGATTGGCAATGAATCCCGAACAAATAAACAATCAGACCGTTTGATCTATCTGATTAAAGCTATTTATTAAACAAACTTAAGTCAAACAAATGTAAGAGCTTGATAACTCTTTCTTTCAAGCTATTTAACAAAAAAGTAAAGGTTAATTACTGATACTGAATGTTTTGGGGTTTTTTTTGTACGGAAATAATTCAATAAAGTGTTGTGTTTATTTAGCATTTTTGAGTAATAACATAATTTGATAATGGTTTGAACCTTTCTTTTTGTATTCATTACAAACATACTTTCATACGAGCATGCTAGCTTTTTCACGAATTTTGAAATCTACTCGAAGACAATGTGATAGTCTTGTGATGATGGCGTTCCCATTGCACGGATCTTAACGCTCATACAGTAGTATTACAAGAAGGGAGTGCCCTAACGATCTTGGGAAAAAATTCGTTGCATTAAGACCATTATCTTGAACTCGTCGTCAGCTTTTCTTTTTAACATTAGTTTGTCGATATCATCAAAATTATATTCATTTCACTCAAACAAGTTACCTCTGTTTTTTGTATAATTATCAATAGTAATAGTTTGACATTTTTTTCCGTTTTTATTTTTATAATTGTATTGTAAAATTATCAAAATAGAAACGGACACAATTGCAGGTCTTTATAAAAGTAATTTTCTTAGCCTTCGACTTTAAAAAACAATTCTAATAAAGGATATCTTTATCAATTTTAAAGTATTTTAAACTTCAATATTTCTTTCATAAGTATGTGAACAATACAAGTGTTTCTGTTGTAAATTTCAAAGTTAAGTCATTCGGGTATTGAAATATATGATCTACTTCTGTTAATATTGCCTTACTCAATAAGATAAGCTGTTCTCAACCAATTTTAATAAATTTCACATTAAATTGATTTATTTGAAATTGTCATAGTGGACGTCTAGATTAAATTCACATTATAATTTATATTTTTTATCCCTATAATTGTACTTCTTTGTGTATGTATATTTAAGATATGAACTGGTTATTTTTTATAAACAGGTCTAGTCTGTAATTAATGAGCATTGGAAAATGTGAGACATTTTATTAACTAAACCCATGAATGAAAGTGTCAGCCTTGATCATATTATACAAATGTGGTTTATCAAATATTCGGACCTTTCAAGAAATAAACTTTATTATCTATTGCAAATGTAAACTAACCCCTCGGAGATATTTCCCAACTTCTCCAACAGCAATAAATTACAGACAAACACATTTTTAAATTGTATTGTAGAAAGTCAATTAGTTAGACTAATTGTTATATTATACGGAATAGCAAACGTGATGGGGGAATCTTTCTTTGAAGATAATATTCGGAAGCTCTAAATAAGCAATTACCGAATTTTTAAAATGCATGTATATATTTTTTTAAATGTCAGCGTTTACTCCTTTAATTTCAATACAAACAATAAATAAATTCAAAAAACAGTTACAATCTACCCTGACAAATGATCGGCGAAATTAATGCATGTATTTTCAAATATGTGTATTTGTTTTTATGAACATGCGATTTACGCAATTCCATCACTTCAATCAATTATTTACTTCTATGTAAATAATTTGATCTGTGATAAATGCATGCACTTGAAACTCAATACGATAACAGGATTAATTTAATTTTATTGCAAGTATATTTTATTTGGTAAACAAACAATCTTTCTAAGATTATTATACAAATGTGTCTATTTAACAGTCAGTTGTAAATTACGTGCATCACGTTTTCAAGTTCCGTTGAACGTGTTATATCACTTCCAAAATGAAGTAACAAGAACTTTTAACATCAAATCAAGAAATATTTATTTCTTAAAACGATTATACAAAATGTATGTGTGCTGTGTACCAATCCATGAAGTGCTGTCGTGTTTTCCGCGACGGATTTCCACGACAATCCAACACATATCGTGGGTTCCCATTATATAGCTTGTTCCGCGACGAAAAACACGCTATACCACGCTGTAGAGTGGAAAATCGTTGGAATTGTAAAACAAAAAACAAAAAAAAAAACAAACAAAAAAACAACACACACACGTTGTTCCCTCTGTATGTTTTGGAAATAAGATATTCTTAAACCAAAGATAAAAAAAAAAGGATTTGGATATAATATTATCATCCCCTTGTGAATCTTGATACATTGAGCAAAAGCTTCTTGTGATTTTTTAATTTTTAAATACACAACTTTGCTAAGTTACGTTATATTTCATATTTGGAGGCGTTGGACCATTGCTATAGACAATCTCAGTGCAGTGTCTTAAAATATAAAGTTTATGTGTATCAGGCTTTAAAACGGGGATAACAACGAATACACATATAAAATATATTTTAAGACACTGCATTTATATTTTGGTTATCCTGCAGAAAAATCTCTTTAATCCAGTCACGTTTATATTTTGAATTGAATAATGAAATTATATCACAACCCCTTGATTGCCCCTTTTGACAAAGGGTGGGTTCGTGACAGCGGTGTCTTCCCGATTGTCCCACTTTTTGAAATTACAGGTAAAAAGGTAAGAAAAGTATGGGACAATCGGGAATATGTTTTTATAGCAATTGCTTTGACAGTGATTTACTTGTGAAAACAGTGAAGTGTGTAGCTGATAATTACATGTAATTAACAGAACTAAATTTTATAAGGATATTTAAAAAAAAGAGATTGTATTTCAATATTTATTTTTTCAAGACATAAGGCAAACATAAATTATAAGCACTAACGAAGGAAATAACATAATATTTAAATGATCATATATAGCACTACGGAAATAATATTTACATCAATTATAAGCAAATGTAGTCAAAGTAATGCAGATATCAAGCACATTTGAGACAAAATAAAAGTTAAATCACATACAAATAGCAAATTAATTTCACAACATTTGATATTTAATACAATACTAAAATGACATAAATCACATATTTAACAAATGAAATTCAAACGTTTAACATGGTATTGAAATTCAAATTACACAACAATACAAGTCACATACAAACAGCGAAATTAGTCCACATGTAATAAATAAGAGGCAATGTCAGCATACTGGATCACACGTACTTTCGTCTTTTGGTTGGTCGTAGTCCTCCGGCTTGGAACTGGATGATGGTCACTTCGTTGGCTGCGTGTTCTCCTTTTAGGTGGTTGAGTAAAGTATGTATATTTGGGTGTGCTACTTGAATCATCTTCTTTATGCTGATGTGTCATCCTTCAAGGTGGTTCGTCGTCGTTGGTCCCTCGGTTTGGTAGTGGTTCCATAGCTGCCTGTTACTGTTACAAGGCATGGAACAAGACGTCTTCTACCTCCGCTTGTGGTACCAGGGATAGTAATGCTGCTCTGCGTATGAGTCGATGAATCTCAGGTTCCTCTCTGTAGTTGTTGACAAGTCATGTTGTTTGTACCTTGCGCCATATACACTGTGTATAATGGAAAAAAAACAACCCTTTATTGTTATACCAGGAAAGGTTATTCTGGCAGCAGTTTGGACGGCAGTCTAGTAGTCAATGAAGAAAGTTGTTGGTTGCAGGCGAATCTGGCGTTGGGTGCAGGCAGTCTTAAGTAGATTACACAATCTGTTGTAGATGTCCTCTTGACTTTCCGGGTAGTAGTGCGAATACAAGTGGAAACATTTCCCCATTAACAAGTGCGTGCAGGGTATAAAGTTGTGCGAAGCGTGATGGACAAGTGTAAAATGTCCAACTGCGTAGATTGTGTTGGTGGCGTTGGTTGTTAGTAGTTGTAGGTTGTTGTCAGTGGCAAATACTAGTATTCTGTCGTAGGTACCATCATATATAAGTAAGAATCTATCATCTGCAGTAGTCTGTGTCCACTCGTCTTGACGATCAATATCTAGTAGAGATGTTGGTAGGCGTGGTATGAGGTCCTCTCACTGGCAATAAAGACTAAGCTTGAGTGATGGGAATGTTGGTAGCTGCTCAACCAACCATCCGCTGTGTGTCATCGTTCCATTCTGGAGTGCGCAGTTTTGCTATCTCCTGTTTGTATATGGTAGGAACAGGAGTAGTTTCTTCTCGACATCTATTTTGATAAACTGTAGGACCTTATTGGCCTCTAGTTTGGCTGGATTTGGTGGGTGGTTATGTACCAAGTTGAATCCAATGAGTATGTTGTTTAATGTGCAAATAGTTGCAGGGCAGGTTCGAGTAGAACATCTCCAGTAAGCTCTATCATTGCGTCTGTTTTTTTACCTGGAAGCGGTATTCTTGGTAAACAAGGCTTTGCCCACCACGCTCGTTGTCTACAAAAGTTATTTGTAACTGTGCGTTTGCCATCTTAACTTTACTGAGATAAAACTGATAATGCTCAGAAGATCACCATTTCCATCTTATATAGCACTGGCGAGGAGTGTTAAATGGACATCCTATACTCTGACAGCATTATAGAGCTTGGGGTGTTCAGTGGGCATCCCATGCTCATTCCTAAGACAGTTTGACATGAACAATGTTCTAAGAGCATCCACAGCTCATACATTTATATTTATTAAATTTAATTATTTTTCATTTGATAAAGTTGAATTTTTTTTTAAAATCCAATCAAATTAAAAAAATATATATTTACAAAACGTAATATATTTACATAATTTACATACTATTATATGAACTTAATATTATTTACTTATATTTATTGGAAAATAACTTTAAAATAATATATATATACTGGTATATAAATAATTGAATTGCATGGATGTGCTATATTACCCTTCGCCGTTGGCGTCGGGCAATATAACACATCTATTCAATTCAAGGTACCTCGGGAAAATATTCTTCTATATTGACCACAATCACATTAGGGAACATTTGTATAATATGCATATAATATATTTCTATATAATCATGCATTTTTAATTCGGTTTGTGGCAACATTCCAATCTATTACCATATTAATATTTTATAATACCAACGTGGCGTGGCTAAGGTTTCCGAGAAACCATTTCCCCACAATTACCAAATAAGATACAGGATATTGATGACCCTAGAGATTTAAATTGTATACATCTATCTATGTTTTTTTTTTGTCGGTTGTTCTGCAATGTTGATCGCATTGTATCGTGTTTACACCCCAAAGACTATTAGTATCTGCTAAAACAGGTGACATGATATTGAAATGTCCTCTGTAGGAATGATTACAAATTTGATACAATTGCAACATATTAAATCTTTCTGTAAGGCACTAACATGTCTTGGTTTACGAGCTTCTTGATCTCATGAATATATCTCCTTTGAAAACAATAGATACAAGCCATTATTGTAATATAAATAACCCAAAGGAAAAAGAAACGGTTTGAGAATTTATGAAAATCTATAATTTAGGCGATGTATTCAGAGAACTTTATCCAGAATTGAAGCGATTTAGTTGGAGACAAAATAATCCATTGAAGCAAGCAAGACTCTCTATGTTTTTACCATCATTTTCCAGAACATTTAGTTAATTAATGGGGTATATTGTTTTTACTGGTTTTAATTTGGACTATTACTTCAAAATTACATTCGTTTATATCTTAAATCATACAACTTTACCATATATATAGTTGAGATGAATTTTGTTCAAGTCGATACCAATTCGTATTATTGTTTGTGGAAAACCATTGATCAAACAGAGCATGGGTGAATCTACACTATAACGTAGTATGTCAAACCACTAATTCGGAAGCCATTTTGCGACGCTTGAAAGCAAGTTTTACTATTAGCATTACTTATTGTAAGGATAATATTAAATGTGATAGTGCGTCAAAAGCCCCTAAATATGCGCTAAACCAGGATATATCCATCATTCAAAAGCATATCAAATTGTACACCATGACGTACATGTATGATGTCGGACCCACTTATTCGGAAGCCATTTTGTCACGCTTGAAGGCAAGTTTTTACTTATAGCGTTATTCATTGTAATGATAACATTAAATGTGAGAGTGCTTCAAATTCCCAAAAATGCCCACTAATTAAACCACGATCTATTCATCGTTCAAAAGTATGTTGTCAAACTATACATCATAATGTAGGATGTTTCGTAACGGTGAAGTAGATCGTGATGACGTTTCAGTAGCTTTTGCGTCAGCAACTGAGCTCTGTCCATAAAATCATTGTACTGGGCACAAGCTCTAGAAAAATGTATGAGTTGTGAAATGTAAACTCCATACGCTGATGATCCTGGCATATTGCTACTGACTACTGATGTCAATATTATATGTGTGTAAAGTGGGGATTGGATATGATTCCACTAGATTGTCACTCTATACACTTTTTAGTTGGTATGCGTACCATTTTTTGTTTCTCTTAGCTTGAAGCCTAAGTTCAAAGAGATAGAACATATAATGAAACTTTGGACCTTTCAAATATTCAGCCCAGTAGTTAAAATCACAACCTTAAAACACTTATTTCTAAGTTTAAACCATTTATTTGTTTTAGCCTTACATATCCCAAGTATGGCATTGATCAAGGAATTTAACTGCAAAGTGTTTCCTCTACATGGGATAATGACACAGACAAAGTTGATAAGGATGTTATATGATAACCACACGGTGTTGGGGGTCTTAAGAAGTTGAATCCAGAGATGTACATCAAAGGTCTAAAATTAACGTGGATTTAAAAGAATTTCTAAAAGCAGCTTAAACATTATTAAATTATTGCCATTTACTGATAATATCGATATTACAAATTTAGGATAATTAGGCCCTACTACAAAATTGAATCCTTTCTGGCAAGAAATACTTAATGCATGGAATGAACTTCACAAGAAACAATTAACGTGAAGGTCATTGTGGTAGTGATCGTAAGGTAATTGAATTTACAACTACTTATGCAATCAGTGCCTATCACCACTAGCATTATGAGTTCGAATTCCGCTGTGTACTCGATGCAACATTATATAATAAAATTTGTCAGGTTGGTGGTTTTCACCGTTTTCATACACCAACAAAACTGCCTTCCACGATATAGCTAAAATATTGCTGAAAGTGGTGTTAAATACCTTAAACACCCCTCTCATTAAGTTCTGATGATGTGAATACCAGCAGTATTTGGAACAATAATAAAAATCCCCATAGGTAATCAAATAATTGTTCATATAAATAGGATAAAAAAGGAAGTATTTCTACTGATTTGATTGATGTATTAGGCCAACTAATAACAATGTAAAATTTAAATAATCTTATAATGCTAAAACTAACTCCCTTAATTAGTTGCCAAGGTGTAATTTCAGCAATTAAATCTTATTTAAGATTGTTTAATATATCCAGTAATGATTTACAAAAAGAGAACCACTCTTTATTATCAAACAATATGAAAATATTTTACAAACCAGAAAAAGACTCAAAAGATATATATAATGTACTGAAAAACAAAATATTAATTTGAAATGATAAGAGAGTTGGTTTAAATTGTTCATTGAAAGAGCATTATTGGAATTATTGAAATGTACAAAATTTCCCCCTCCCCCCAAAAAAAAACTCATTATAAAAATAATAAAACAGAATGAAATCAACCATAATATCGAATGAAACTTGTAATGATACCAAGAAAACGTGATCAAGTTTCATGAATTTTCTTACAGCCAAGAAAACATATTTTCCGAGAATTACAAAATGATGTAACTGATATTTATGATCCTAAGATTGTAAATTGCGTGCTTAATGTCTGCAAGAACCCATTACCCCAACAATTATCAAATAAGATGCAGGATATTGATGACCCTAGATATTTAAATTGTATACATCTATATATGCTTTTCTTGCCAGTTGTTCTGCAATGTTGATCGCATTGTATTTTGTTTAAACAACAAACACTATTAGTATATTAATATTTTATCAGATAATAGTTGTACAACACGCTAAACCCGGTGATATGTCATTGAAATGTCCTCTGTAGGAATGATTT
>MJUT01060626.1:71704-82942 GCA_002080005.1 Gigantidas platifrons | reverse complement strand
AGCCATTTTGTCACGCATGAAGGCATATTTTTATTTGTAGCATTATTTATTGTAAGGATAACATTTAATATGATAGTGTGTTAAATGCCCCTAAATGTCCCCTTAACAACGATGGATCAATCGTTCGAAATCGTGTTGTCAACTATACATCATAACGTAGAATATTTCGTAACGGTCAATCAGATCGTGATGACGTTTGAGTATCTTTTGCTTCAGTAGCTGAACTATGTCCATAAAATCACTGTACTGGGGACAAGCTCTAGAAAAATATATGAGTTGTGAAATGTAAACTGCATACGCTGATGATGCTGGTATATTACTACTGAAGTCAAGATGCTGTGTGTGTAAAGTGAGGATTGGATAGGGGTTCAGCAGATTGTCACTCTCTGCACTATTTAGTTGGTATAAGTACCATTTTTTGTTTCTCTTAGCTTGAAGCCTAAGGTCAAAGAAATAGAACATATAATGAAAGTTTGGACCTTCAAATGTTAAGCCCAATAGGTAATATAACAATAATTAAAACACTTATTATTTCTAAGTTAAACCATTTATTTTTTAGCCTTACATATCCCAAGTATGTATTGATAAAAAAATTAACTGCAAAATGTTTCATCTATATGGAACAGTAACGCAGACAAAGTTGACAGGGATGTTATATGATAACCACACTGTGTTGGGGGTCTTAAGATGATGTATCCAGAAATGTGCATCAAAGGTCTCAAATTAACGTGGATTAAAAAGAATTGTTAAAAGCAGTTGAAAAATCATTACCTTATTGCCATTTTCTGAGGATATAGATATAACAAATATAGGATAATTAGGCCTAACTACAAAATTGAAAAATCCTTTCTGACAAGAAGTGCTTAATGCATGGAATAAGCTTCACAAGAAACAATTAACATGGTAATGATCGTAAGGTTATTGAATTTACAACTACTTATGCAATTAGTGCCTATCACCACTAGCATTGTGATTTCGAATTCAGCTTAGGGGAGGTGTACTCGATGCAACATTATATGATAAAATTTGTCAGGTCGGTGGTTTTCACCGTTTCACCAACAAAACTGACTGCCACGATATAGCTAAAATATTATTGAAAGGGGTGATAAATACCTTAAGCCCCCCTCTCATTAAGTTCTGATGATGTGAATACCAGCAGTATTTGGAACAATAATAAAATCCCCATAGGTAATCAAATAATTGTTTATATAAATAGGATAAAAAAGGAAGTATTTCTACTGATTTGGTTGATGTATCAGGCCAACTAATAACAATGTAAAATTTAAATAATCTTATAATGCTAAAACTAACTCCCTTAATTAGTTACCAAGGTGTAATTTCGGCAATTAAATCTTATTTAAGATTGTTTAATATATCTGTTCCAGACCATACGCGTATTTGGACCGTACGCGTACGTTCCGACCGTATGAGTATACTCATACGGTCTAGTACGGGTATTTAGACCATATGGGTTTTTTCAATACAAACATTATATCATAAACTTTTATTGAGTTTTACAAATTACATTTATCATAATTATTATTACTTTAAGCAAAACACCATCACCTCGTGAAAAGTAAACAGATTTGTATCTATAATGCAATTTTAATTGTCTACCTGAATCACATTTTCGCATGCACGCCCAAAAAATCGAGGAAAAAAATATTGATTTTACGAAAGTCCAGGGACGTAATTTCCCATCGATTTAAACTGAAAAGATTATTATTTATCGATCAGGTAACTATTACTGATTATCGAGAAAGATGCAAAGTAATCTTAAATTGTGTATTTTACAAGAAATTGTCAATTTTCTAGCGCCTCCCGTAGCTCTCAATGTTAATATTTTAGTGTTTAGTTGACCGGAAGTCACGTCACAAAAGTCACGTGATGTCGCTAAGAGTTCGATATGACCAATAATATCATCAACTCTACACAATAATCGTGGTAGATCACCAGATGCCCTATCAACAATAGGTATTCTTACGGCTACAAAACTACCTTTTTCAATTTTTGCATTAGACTTTGACACTTTCTTATTGTATTTTCTCATCATTAAAACATTAGTAATTCTCTTTAGAAATGCCTGTACCAAGTCAGGACCATTGCGGTTTTCCAGTTTCCCGGTTGTTGACTGATTTTGTCTGTTTATTGATTAATGAGTTTTGAATTTCCCTTTGGAAGATTGCTCTGTGTTCGGTAATTTTGTTATTATCCTTATTTCTCACAAGTAAACAGTTGATTTGATGGTTTTTGCAAAGTTCCTAAATATAGCTTCAAATATTTCTTCCCACATTCTGTTTACTGGCGATTACTTCAATAACTTTATTCAATTTCAAACTATTATGTTAACTGCGAGTGAGCAGAATTCACTTATTATGAACATGCTAAATTCTGGACATGTAAGTTTGTAATACTAAATTTTAGTAGATTAAATCAGACTTATTTCTAAATTGTACAATTGCGATAATTAACTTTTTTTTAATATATAGATTCGAATAAAGTTGATCTGTAAAATATTTTTGAAGCCTCGATAATCTCTTAAAACTAGGCAGACCGTACGCGTACCGTATATGTATTTTGAAAAAATACACATACGGTCCGGACCGTACGCGTACGGTCCAAATACGCGTATGGTCTGGAACATATCCAGTAATGATTTACAAAAAGAGAACCACTCTTTATTATCAAATAATATGAAAATATTTTACAAACCAGAAAAAGACTCAAAAGATATATGCAATGTGCTGAAAAACAAAATATAAATTTGAAATGATAAGAGAGTTGGTGAAATATGTTCATTGAAAGAGCATTATTGGAATTATTGAAATGTACAAAATTGCCCCCTCCCCCCCCCCCAAAAAAAACTCTTTATAAAAATAATAAAACAAAATGAAATCAATCATAATATCGAATGAAACTTGTAATGATACCAAGAAAACGTGATCAAGTTTCATGAATTTTCTTAAAGTCAAGAAAACATTTTTTCCAAGAATTACAAATTATGTAACTGATATTTATGACCCTAAGATTTTAAATTCCGTGGTTAATGTTTCCGAGAACCCATTACCCCAACAATTATCAAATAAGATACAGGATATTGATGGCCCTAGATATTTAAATTGTATACATCTATCTATGCTTTTCTTGTCAGTTGTTCTGCAATGTTGATCGCATTGTATTTTGTTTAAACAACAAACACTATTAGTATATTAATATTTTATCAGATAATAGTTGTACAACATGCTAAATCCGGTGACATGTCATTGAAATGTCCTCTGTAGGAATGATTTGAAATTTGATACCAAAAATAAGGAAAAATGGGGGGAGGGGGTAAATTGCCACACGTTGTATCCTTCTATAAGGCACTAAAATGTCTTGGCTTTACGAACTTCTTAATCCCATGAATATGTCTTCTTTGAAAACGATAGATACGAGTAATTATTCAAATCTAAATAAACCAAAGGCAAGAGCAAAAGTTTTAGAATTTATGATAATCTATAATTTAGCTGATGTATTCAGAGAACTTTATCCAGAATTGAAGCGATTTAGTTGGAGACAAAATAATCCATTCAAACAAGCAAGACTCTCAATGTTTTTACCAGCATTTTCCAGAATATTCAATTAATTAATGGGTTATATTATTTTTACAGGTCTTAATTTGGACTATTACTTCAAAATTACATCTGTTTATACTTTAAATCATAAAACTTTACCATATATACAGTTGATAAAATTCTGACTGATCACACAGAGTGGGGGGTGAATGTACATCTTAATGTAGGATGTCGCACCCCTAATTCAGAAACCATTTTGTCACCCTTAAGGACCCGTTTTACTTTAAGTATTATTTATTGGAAGGATAACATTAAATGTGATAGTAGGTCAAATGCCCCTAAATGTCCGCTAAACAACGGTGTATCCATCATTCAAATACATGTTGCCATCAAACTGTACATCATAACGTAGATGGCAGACTCCTAATTCCGAAGCCATTTTGTCATGCTTGAAGGCAAGTTTGTACCTGTAGCATTATTTATTCTAAGGATAACATTAAATATGAGAGTGTGTCAACAGTCTCTCTGAAGATAAAAAATGTTTGTCATATGAGGAATTTCAAAACAAAGAAAGGTTTGAAGATACAAAAGGTGTAATCAGAATCCGTATTACAAAGAAGAACAGACAACAAACACAATGGCCAAAAGAAAAAGTACAAAAGAACCAAAAAAGCGATCTATAAAACATACATATAAAACAAAAGATCGAGTAACACGAACCCCACTTTAACCGGAGGTAAAATAAGGTGATCCGGATAGGTAAGCAGTTCCTGCTCTACTAGTGACATCCATCTTGTTAATCTAGATACAAACCCGGAGATAATTCATGAATGACGAAAGGACCGGCAAGTGCTTACGACAAGTGGAACATATCCGTGGTAATTTCTGACACAGATATTCCATAGCGGTTAACCAAGTTTTGGTGGCGACCATAACATTTTCGAAGTGATGACTTCAACTCAGCTAAAAGAAACCCTTTGTTCAGTAGATTCCTTGTTAGCAGCAATATATATGGTCAGTACAAAATGTCTTATTTGCGTTATTTCTGTTTGTTTATGTAGAGTCGTGCCCAACACTTATTGTGTTGTGTTTTTTATTTGTTTGTCTTCGTCTTGTGTACCATATGTTTTCGAAATAAGATATTCTTAAACCAAAGATAAAAATAAGAATTTACATATAATATTATCACCCACCTTGTGAATCCTGAGACATTGAGCAAAAGCTTCTGGTAATTTTTTTAACTTTCAAATACATGTACACAACTTTGTTAAGTTACGTTATATTTTATATTTGGAGGCGTTAAGCCATTTATATAGACAATATTAGTACAGAGTCTTTAACTAAAAAAGTTTATGTGTATGAGGCTTTAAAACGGCCATAGCAACGAATACACATATAAAATATATCTTTAGACACTGCATTTGTAGTTTGGTTATCCTACAGAAAATCTATTTAATCCAGTCACGTTTATATTTTGAATTAAATAATGAAATCATATAGCAACCCCTTGATTGCCTCTTTTGACATAGGGTGGGTTCGTGACAGCATATATAAAAAAAATTACCCAATCAATGCAATGTGCCTGTTCAAGTAGAACAGGTAAAGGATAAAAGGGAGTGTTCGAGCTATTTTGTTACTTTAAGCATATTTTATTTCCCAATTGTGTGTTTTCATGTAAGAGAGATTTGGTGCTATTTGACTTCTCTGTGAAAGAAACATTAATATTATCGTTACTGTATCAATCAAGAAAGAAATAAGCTGATTACATTTATTCATTCAAGGTAAATGTATACATTTATTATACGCTATAATATTTACATTACTCTAAATTTGATATTCTATTTTTTTTACTAAATTATGTAGTGCGGGGATAAAACCATAAGACACACGCGGGTTTGTTGTCATGAATTGGAAAGATAGCAGTGGTATGGTTTTTGGTTTGGTTTTATGGTTATTAACGCCACTTTCAACAATATTTCAGCTCTATCGTGGCAGTCAGTTTTATTGATGGAGGAAACTGGAATACCCGGAGAAAACCACCGACCTGTCGTAAGTCACTGACAAAATGGGAATTTCTCGATTGGTATTGTCTCTTGGACTGAAATAAGAATATGTTCCATTTAGATGCAAAGTAGTACCTTTAATGAAACCGAGGAAAACAGCCAAATGATTTGAATTTTCATTTTAGATGGGATGAGAAACACGTAAATTTGCTTAGCACTCTGCGTTTCTAGCATCCAACAGAAGCCGGGACAATCCAATATAATAAGCTAAAAGTCACTTGTTAGAAACACACGGAGTTGTAGGTCTTATTCTAAGAATATGTCCAGTTCGACATCTCATTTAACCTATGTTATGGCGTATTCGTCAACCAAACTCTATTATTTTGATAAAAAGAGAAGTATTCCACAAATTTATGTAATGCCTTCTTGTAATTTGAAATTGTAAATGCAAATTTTATTGATGTAATTGTAAGATACAATTGGCAGTTTTATTCTGAAATTACTGAGGAACATGGGAAGTCAATTTTTATGATTCAAGTGGTTGCTAAAGATTGACGGCGTCGCTTCCTAAAGGCTACAAAGGAATCGTCTGTTGTCTTCTGATTATAAGTCTGTGAGGACTGGCTTAGAAATTCGAAATTTAGTCATATCACAAATAATGCTCACCAGTGTGTAATTATTGAGTTGATAATGTTGATCAATCTCACTTAACACATGAATTGTAAATATTTCAAGTGTATGAAAACAAATTTGCAATTCTAAAATTCAATATTTTAATTGTTGATTTCATTGCAGTTTTTAAATTATAAATTCCGCTATATGAATTTAAAATGAAGTTGTTGTTATAAGTTATTTCCGTTCCTATCCGTAGATATGGAGATTTTAACATCCTGTAGTAGCCAAGTGCATCATGAGGCGCAGTCGAAGGGTGTACAGGCTACTGAAGGGTGTTAACATCTCCATAACTACTGATATGAACGTAAATAACAAATTTATCCCCGGTTATGGTAAGAAATAAGACATTTTGAACCCCGGTGAACCAAGGAAAAGTGACGTTTTCTTTTATGTTTGAAAGAATCAGCAAAAAATATGAACGTTTCGAGTGTGTTTACCCGGTGTAGGATACTACCTTTGGTAGAATCCTACAGTTGATCATATTAACAGCGTTATATGCAATATATGTCCAAAATCAACTAAATTTGATTTAGGCGCGCAACGTCGCGAACTTTGACGTCATGTATTTTCACTATCTTGAAAATTATGACAACTTTTGATAGATTAAATGACTAATTGCACCCAGTAATATGGCCTAGCAACACCCGGGAATATGAGTTTGTTTTATGCTCAGGTTTTTAGCCAATCAAAAGTTGTTATAATTTTCAAGCCGGTGATAATTATATATATTATATTTTAGAGCTGGATTTCTTTTAACGTTAGAAATTCAATATTTTTCGCTATTTTTTTCGATTCTAGCTACACTTGCCACGCCCACCAGGAAATGTAACGTTTGAAATTCCCGTGCGTGAGTTATATTGCCCGGTTACGATTTCCGGGTTAAACCAATCTATTGTAAGCAGACGACAAAAGTAAAAATGTTCGCAACCGATATTCAGTTTTAATAACGGCATATGTACTGTTAATGTTTATTATCAGAACTGTTAGACTACTTGAAATATCTTGCTGTTTGTCTCATTTTGTATGTCAACTTACACTTATTGATATTTTTTTCAGTTTTTATTAATTATATTAATTAATTTACTATTAACATATAATATAACAAATATTCGATTTGACTGTAGTTTATATACAAGAACATTTTCCCTCTGTACCTTGAATTGCATGGATGTGTTAAATTACCCTTCGCCGTTGGCGTCGGGCAATATAACACATCCATACAATTCAAGGTACCTCGGGAAAATAGTCTTCTATATTGACCACAATCACATGAAATATTTGTATAATATTCATGTGTCAATATAATATATGACTATGTGATCATGCATTCTTAATTTGCTTTTTGGCAACATTCCAATTTATTACCATATCAATATTTTATAATACCAACGTAGCGTGGTTAAGGTTTCCGAGAAACCGTTTCCCCAACAATTACCAAATAAGATACAGGATATTGATGACCCTAGAGATTTAAATTGTATACATCTATCTATGCTTTTTTGTCAGTTATTCTGCAATGTTGATCGCATTGTATTGTGTTTACACCCCAAACACTATTAGTATCTAAATATATTGCCAGATAGTAATTGTACATCACCCTAAAACAGGTGACATGATATTGAAATGTCCTCTGTAGGAATGATTTAAAATTTGATATAAAAAATAAAGGAGTGGGGGAGAATGGCAACATATTAAATCTTTCTGTAAGGCACTAAAATGTCTTGTTTACGAACTTCTTGATCCCATGAATGTATCTCCTTTGAAAACAATAGATACAAGCAATTATTGTAATATAAATAACCCAAAGGAAAAAAAAACTGCTTGAGAATTTATGAAAATCTATAATTTAGGTGATGTATTCAGAGAACTTTATCCAGAATTGAAGCGATTTAGTTGGAGACAAAATAATCCATTGAAGCAAACAAGACTCTCTATGTTTTTACCATCATTTTCTAGAATATTTAATTAATTAATGGGGTATATTGTATTTACAGGTTTTAATTTGGACTCTTTCTTCAAAATTACATTTGTTTATACTTTAAATCATAAAACTTTACCATATATACAGTTGATATAATTTTTTCTGATCATACAGAGTGGGGAGTGAATGTACATCTTTATGTAGGATGTCGGACCCCTAATTCGGAAACCATTTTGTCACCCTTGAGGACAAGTTTTACTTTTAGCATTGTATATGAATGAGGAAAGGACCGGCAAGTGCTTACGAGAAGTGGAACATATCCGTGGTCATTTCTGACACAGATATTCCATAGCGGTCAACCAAGTTATGGTGGCATAAAACTTTCGCAGTGATGACTTCAATTCAGCAATATATATGTTCAGTACAAAATGTCTTATTTGCGTTATTTCTATTGGTTTATGTAGAGTCGTGCCCTGCACTTATTGTGTTGTGTTTTTGATTTGTTTGTCTTCGTCTTGTGTACCATATGTTTTCGAAATAAGATATTCTTAAACCAAAGATAAAAATAAGAATTTACATATAATATTACCACCCACCTTGTGAATCCTGAGACATTGAGCAAAAGCTTCTTGTGATATTTAAATTTTTAAATACACAACTTTGTTAAGCTACGTTATATTTTATATTTGGAAGCGTTGAACCATTTATATAGACAATATTAGTGCAGAGTCTTAATATAAAAAGTTTTTGTGTATGAGGCTTTAAAACGGGGATAACAACGAATACACATATAAAATATATTTTAAGACACTGCATTTATATTTTGGTTAGCCTGCAGAAAAATATATTTAATCCAGTCACGTTTATATTCCGAATTAAATGATGAAATTATATAACAACCCCTTGATTGCCCCTTTTGACATAGGGTGGGTCCGTGACAGCATATATCAAAAAATTATCCAATCAATGCAATGTGCCTGTTCAAATAGAACAGGTACAGGATGAAAGGGAGTATTCAATCTATTTTGTTTCTTTAAGAATATTTTATTTCCCAGTTGTGTTTTTCGTGTAAGAGAGCTTTGGTGCTATTTGACTTCTCCATGAAAGAAACATTAATATTGTCGTTACTGTATCAATCAAGGAAGAAATAAACTGATTACATTTATTCATTCAAGGCAAATGTATACATTTATTATACGTTATAATATTTACATTACTCTAAATTTGATATTCTATTTTTTTTTGTCAGTTGTTCTGCAATGTTGATCGCATTGTATTGTGTTTACATCCCAAACACTATTAGTATCTAAAAATATTGTCATATAATAGTTGTACATCACGCTAAAACAGGTGACATGATATTTAAATGTCCTCTGTAGGAATGATTTGAATTTGATACCAAACATAAGGTAAAACTTCTCTAATATTGACCTAAATCTAGTTGTTTTTTTTATACCCATGATTTTAAAAAAATATTTAAAAAGTCCTGGAGATCTTTCATGTTGAACTCTGACTTAGCTGGGAACCGTAGCCCTTTATGGTCCTTTTTTTTTTGGCGGACCATAGGGCTACGGATTTTCCCTATCCAAAAACTTGCGGAATTTGCGACCTTGACACCATAGTATATACGCAAATCGGATACCGGAGAAGTCTTGTTCTGTTACGGCTTTTACATAACTTGTACTTTCCTGAATGGAACCTGTATTTATTGGTGTTAAAATGCAAGAAGTGTGTATTATATCCGCTTTTTTCAGGAAGAAAGTCCGAAAAATTAATAAAGAAAGTCGGATCGCCAAACGAAAGTACAAGTTATGTAAAAGCTGTAACAGAGCAAGACTTCCCCGGCATCCGATTTACGTATTATACGATGGTGTCAAGATGGCGTCCACAGTAGGCGGGATTAAGCTGTAATTGTTGTAATAAATAGAAGAATATTAATAATTTGCATTAATAATAATGTAGAGTGGTAGACAAATGTTTGAGGAAACGAAGCATACACATTTGGCTACGCACACTTGGCGTCCGATCGCCAGAAACCCCTGGAAAGGAGCGACTCAATCGAGGTCGCGAATTCCGCAAGTTTTTGCATAGGGTAAATCCGTAGCCCTATGGTCCGCCAAAAAAAAATATATAAAAGGACCATAAAGGGCTATGGTTCCGCAGCTAATTCTGACTAGACTTCTACTATAACCTAAAGTGGTAAGGATTTAAGCCATATCTCAATGTGGGGGATTTCATTTGTAAGCTCGATAAAGTCTTCATAAATGTCTTATATTTCTGTCTACAAGAAGTGTGGTAATCACGATTTAGTTGAAGCAATAGCTGAAGTGACGATGCACATCGATAGACCAAACTTAATATGTACATGTCTACTGTGACGGTTGTTATATACTGAATATTACATGCCAAAATCTGTATCACATGCAGTATCAACCCGAGAACCCAATATCACCCCAAGGGCCACCGGCCCGAGGGGTGATTTAAGTCGAGGGTTAATACGGCATGTGATACAGATTTTGACATGTAATGTTCATTCTAATATGACGCCGTGTTATCGTCAGTTTATAAAATACTCAACAACAACACTTTTAGCGCAAACGCGGTAATGTTGTCAATTCGGCTATTCCGTGTACCCTCCCGCGAAATGGTGTACGTTATACTGACCTACATTTACCGTAGAAAATTAAAATTCCGCGAAATGTTGTTGACAATTTTGGCACGTGAACAACATGACGTCAAATGAAGACTCCAGTTTAGAACATGTACACCTCCTTGTCGAAGTGGGATTTGTAGTATTTTCCCTTTCTTTTGAATTGATGTTCATCAATGACAACATTTAGTAATATCAAATGACAGAAATCGTAGCTTTGTGTTCGGGAGGGTAACGGAACAGCCAAATACATTGCTGTGCGTATAGGCGGCGTTTTGCAGTAAATTACCGTATTTGTCCTATTAGAATCGAAATAATCCATGGCAGCCATTGTGTTATATTCATTTAACCATGGGCTGGGCCTTTATAATCGTTAATTTAACCCCTCGCTGACGCTCGGGATTAATTTCGATTATAAAGGCCCAGCGGTTAAAT
>MJUT01060626.1:52302-62480 GCA_002080005.1 Gigantidas platifrons | reverse complement strand
ATTTAGATGCAAAGTAGTACCTTTAAAGAAACCGAGGAAAACAGCCAAATGCCAAATGATTTGAATTTTGATTTTAGATGGGATGGGAAACACGTAAATTTGCTTAGCACTCTGCATTTCTAACATCCAACAGGAGGAGGGACAATCCAATAAAATAAGCTAAAAGCCACCGGTTAGAAACACACGGAGTCGTAGGTCTTATGCTAAGAATATGTCCAGTACGATATCTTCTCTCTTAATCTTATGTTATGGCGTATTCGTCAACCAAACCCATCATTGTTTTGATCAAGTGAAAAGTATTCCACAAATTTATATAATGTTTTCTTGTAATTTGAAATTGTAAATGCAAATTTTATTGATGTAATTGTAAGATGCAATTGGCAGATTTATTCTGAAATTACTGAGGAACATGGGAAGTCAATTCTTTATGATTCAAGGCATCGCTTCCTAAAGGCTACAATAAAGGAACCGTCTGTTGTCTTATGATTATAAGACCGTGAGGACTGGTTTAGAAATTCTAAATTTAGTCATATCACAAATAATGCTAACCAGTGTATAATTATTGAGTTGATAATGTTGATCAATCTCACTTAACAAATGAATTGTAAATATTTCAAGTGTATGAAAACAAATTTGCAATTTTAAAATTCGATATTTTAATTTTTAGTTTCATTTCAGTTTTTGAATTATACATTCGGCTATATGAATTTGAAATGAAGTTGATATTATAAGTTATTTCCGTTCCTATCCGTAGATATGGAGATCTTAACATCCTGTAGTAGCCAAGTGCATCCTGAGGCGCAGTCGAAGGGTGCACAGGCTACTGAAGGGCGTTAGCATCTCCATATCTACTGATAGAAACGTAAATAACGAATTTATCCCCGGTGATGGTACGAAATAAGACATTTTGAACCCCGGTGAACCAAAGAAAGTGACGTTTTCTTTGATGTTGGACAGAATCAGCAAAAATATAAACGTTTCGAGTGTTTTACCCAGTGTAGGATATACGTTTGGTAGAACCTCACAGTTGATCAAATTATCAGCTTTATATTCATTATATGTCCAAAATCAACTAAATTTGATGTAGGCCGCCACTTCGCGAGCTTTGACATCATGTATTTTCCCTATCCTAAACATTATGACAACTTTTGATTGAATAAATGACTAATTACACCCGGTAATATGGCCATGCAACACCCGGGAATATGAGTTTTGTTTGTCCGGGTGTTTATCCAATCAAAAGTTGTTATGATTTTCAAGCCGATGATTATTATATATATTATATTTTAGAACTGGATTTCTTTTAATATTAAAAATTCAGTATTTTTCGCTATTTTTCGATTCTACCTTCACTTGCCAAGCCCACCAGGAAATGCAACGTTTGAAATTCCCGTCCGTGAGTTATATTGCCCGGTGACTATATCCGGTTTAAACGAATCTATTGTAAGCAGACGACAAAAGTAAAAACGTTCGCAACCGATAGTCAATTTTAATAACAGCACATGTACTGTTAATGTTTATTATCAGAACTGTTAGACTACTTGAAATTTCTTGCTGTTTGTCTCATTTAGTATGTCAATCTACACTTATTGGTATCTTGTTTTAGCTTTGATTAATTATATTAATTATTTTACTATTAAAATATAATATAACAAATATTCGATGTGACTGTAGTCCATATACAAGAACATTTTCCCTCTGTACCTTGAATCGCCGTTGTCGTCGGGCAATATAACACATCCATGCAATTCAAGGTACCTCGGGAAAATATTCTTCTATATTGACCACAATCACATGGAATATTTGTATAATATACATGTGTCTATATAATATATTTCTATATAATCATGCATTTTTAATTTGCTTTTTGGCAACATTCCCAATATATTACCATATCAGTATTTTATGATACCAGCGTAGCGTGGTTAAGGTTTTCGAGAAATCATTTCCCCAACAATTACCAAATAAGATACAGAATATTGATGACCCTTGAGATTTAAATTGTATACATCCATCTATGCTTTTTTTTTTGGTCAGTTGTTCTGCAAAGTTGATCACATTGTATTGTGTTTACACCCCAAACACTGTTAGTATCTTAATATATTGTCAGATAATAGTTGTACATAACGCTAAAACAGATGACACGATATTGAAATGTCCACTGTAGGAATGATTTAAAATTAAAATTTGATACCAAACATAAGGTAGAACTTCTCTAATATCATTGACCTAAATCTAGTTGTTTTTTTTATGCCCATGATTTTACAAATATTTAAAAAGGCCTGGGTGGCTTTCATGTTAAATTCTGACTAGACTTGTAGTAAAACCTAAAGTGGTAAGTGTTTAAGCCACATCTCAAGGTGGGGGATTTCATTTATAAGCTCCTTAAAATATTCATATGTGTTTTACCTTTCCTTCTACAACAAGTGTGGTAATCACGAATTAGTTGAAGCAATTGCTGAAGTAACGATGCACACCGAGAGACCAAACTGAATATTTACATGTCTACTGTGACCGTTGTTATATTTAGATACCCACCGTGGCCGTAGCTATATTTAGATATCCACTGTGGCAGTAGTTATATTTAGATATCCACTGTGGCCGTTGTTAAATTTTGATATCCACTGTGGCCGTAGTTATATTTAGATATTCAATCTGGTCGTAGTTGTATTTAGATATCCACCGTGGCCGCATCTATATTTAGATATCCACAGTGGCTCTAGCTATATTTAGATATCCACAGTAGGTGTAGTTATATTTGGATATCCACAGTGGTCGTAGCTATATTTAGATACCCACTTTAGCCGTAGTCATATTTAGATATCCACGGTGGCCGTATCTATATTTAGATGTCACGGTGGTTAAAGTTATATTTAGATATCCACAGTGACTGTAGCATATATATAGATATCTACTGTTGACGTGGTTATATTTAGATATCACATGTAAATATAGTATAACTAGATATCCACTGAGGCCGTAGTTGCATTAAGATATCCACCATGGGGGAGTTATATTTAGATATCTACTGTGGCCGTGGCTATATTTAGATATCCACAGTGATCATATTTATATTTATATATCCACTGTGATCGTAGCTATATTTAGATAAATACTGTGGACGTAGTTATATTTAGATATCTACTGTGACCGTGGTACTATTTAGATATCTCCTGTAAATATAGCTATAACTAGATATCCACAGTGGTCGTAGTTATATTTAGCAAATAATTCATGGCACTTGGGGCCATATGACAGTTTATGGACCAGGATGTCACCCACAAAATATGATATGGACCGAAGCGGGTCCATATAATATTTTGTGGGTGACATAACTGTTTTCCCTCTGTGCCGTGATATATGCTAAAACGTATTTCACTGTTTTACACTCGCGTGCCTCAAACCGCCAGATTCATTCGGAATATTTTTTCTTTACCTTCATACGTAAGGTAACGTGAATAATCAAATTTGAAACCTGGAAGTGTTCCGATGTAAGCGTATTCCACTGTTTTACCCTCGCGTGCCTCAAACAGCCTAATTCATTCGGAATACCCGTATAAAAATAACAAAAATAAAAATTCCTCAAAAGGTTTATAACAAGTTAAAACGTTCATGACAAAACACAATAAAAACAGAATATTCATGAAAATGATAAACAAAGGGTATTATAATATTTATTTAGCCAGTGTTCTAATTAATATTCGGTGTAATTAAACATATATATCATATTGAGAGGGGTATTTACGAAAAATGCCAGTCTTGAGACTAAATTTGCCTCGCCTATCGGCTCGGAATATTTTTCGTCTCTCGACTGGTATTTTTCGCAAATACCCCTCCCAAGCATGATATATCTGTTCAATATACCTGTCCTGTACACATCATGCCCATTTTAATTAAATTTTTCTCGAAGATGTTTATCTTTATAACAACCTATTTAAAATTAGATGTTTGTCGGACCGTTAAGTTAACATTTTTTAGCCGGAGTGTTAGTAGACTGCTTAATAAAAACAAATCAATTCGATTGTTTTAAAAGAAGTATTAGTGAACAAACAACGTTCAACTTCATTATTCTAAAATGACCATAATTTTGTTCTCTACAGAAATCAAGAACACAGAGACAATGGATTATCATAGCGCGGTATGTACAGTGACGTAGAGTAAAGTGAAGTATGCACAAAGTAGATGGCGTGGAAGGGGGTGTTAATATAATTATGAACGTATACCGCTGTCATCAGGTCAAGGGCTGTTCTTGGTGGGTGAGGAGCCTGAAGCTCACACATTTAAGCGATTTGAAATGATAATTTGCACGCGACAATTTGTAAAATATTTAGAGACGCATAAAACCACCCTGCATCCATCAAGTCCTCCTTCTGATGGAATCATATCGTTTTAGTACTGTCCGTCAGTAACGCAATGCTGCACTAACAACTCCTACATTTTAAATGTGAATTCTTGAACACTTTTCATGATTGATTATTACAATACGAAGATAACGGTGATTTTGAAGTAATACTATCGTTACTGTCTCAGTCATTTTAATTATATATTATTGTATTGAATGACACTTCCATTGGCAGGGTAGGCTTGATAGGAATATGGTGATTAATGCCACTTTCAACAATATTTCAGTTATATTGCCACTTCCATTGGCGATTATTGGAAGCCAGCTAAGATTTCTAAGCTGACTTTGATATTTAAAGATGCTTAAATTAACGTAAGTACTATGCGGTGTGATGTTATCTGTGTTCTATGATTGTTCATGTATGTCTGTTTTAAAAGCTCTGTGTTTCCTTGCTTAATTGTTTTACCGGCTATAGATAAATATTACCAGGCTTAACAGGTGAAAATGTATAAATGAATGATTCACGTTATAAACTATTTACATTGTCACTTATAATAAAACAATTTTGTACTGCAAATTGTTCAGTCTGCTGAAGTTAATGGAAAAGAAGCTAGCTATGTTTTACTTTTAAACAATGGCAAATGAGCAAACTAACGTAATAATTTCATAATGTGACAATTCCGCTCGACTCTAGTCCAAACTGTTTAACATTTGGAACGGAAGCTTGTTTGGACGATGAATGAAAAAAATCAAAGCAACCAAATGTTATTACAAACAGAACACGGTCTATTAGCATGAATATATTACCTCTTATTATCATAAGTTGAGTATGAACAGTTGTTTTGTTGACAATTTAGTGTTTACTTTTTTCCCGCAAGAAATTAATGAACGACAACTCCTTGCATCCGGTTTTGACCCCAGCTCATTTAAAGTTACTGGAAAAGTATGTTGTCAGCCGAAATATTATATTATGGAGTTATTTTTTTTTCTTTAAAATTTGTTACTTTTTCCATACATCACAAATAAAAGGATGACCTATCAGTAATTTGTCTTCAAAAACTGAAATGTCCACTTCAACAAGTAAGCACTTTGTAATACTCTGACATTTTCATTGAATTGCCTTGTGGCCTGATAACTTGATACCTTATTCCCAATTTTCATATATTTTTCCCATTATTCTTTTCGTATTATGCTTATAAACAAGCGTAAACCCCGAGAGGGTTGTTGAGTCCGTATTCTCAAACCTACGGTAAATTGACAGAAAACACCACCTAGTGGGTTTTTGCAATGTTAGTATGTGTGGACTGCAACCTGATTCAAATTTAATTAAACATTTTGTTGGTCTTACAGTTACACTTCGTCAGCACCTGGTTTCACTCTCGGTTTTTAGGTCTCTGTTACTCATATTTTTTATATTTCTGTGTTGTGTTTTTTGTTTTGTCCGTCTTTGTTGCGAGCTTCGGTTTTTGTCTAACGTTTATTTATACTTTTTAAATATATAATTTACAATATGTACAGTCAGAGATATATAGATTCTCCTTCAGTTGCCCGTGGGTTACAATATTTCTCCAAAAGTGTGATGATCCACTGTGATACTATATCCTTTGTTCTGTTTAATCTACATGTATTTAATTACTTTCTTATAAATGACTGCTCGATCATGTTCCTGGCTTAGTATATGCATTTCAATAAAAAGTGGCGGTTTTATTGTCCCAAACCTCCACTCTTAATGAAATGATGTTGTCATGCAAGTGTTTTCAACGTGTGAATCAAATGTCAACCCTGTCATACATGTAGGCGAACAGCATCATTATAAAGAATGCTATGATCCTGAACATTATACATAATATATTTAAACTTCGTGCGATACATTTAAATTCTGTGAAATATATTTGGTGCCTTTAATACAGAAAATCATAGTAATCTTTTTATACATTTTATGTATGTTCGTCTAGGTGGATATGATCCCTATTTTTGTAACAATTTTCTCCCACTTGAAATATTTTTCCGATTAATTGAGGTAAATAATTACTAGTGTAGAAGTATTTAATAAATCTAATAATTAGAAAGTAGGAAAATAATTGTCACTAAAAATATCATGACATGAGTACCTGTAAATTTGGCTGGCTCTTTTGGCCCATTTATAATGTTTTTCTACATACACATATATTTATGTAATTTGGTTTTTATACGGTTTTGCAAAACGTATTTACTTGTGGCCTTTTTTTGTTTATTTACATGACAAAATATAGATCTGGTGTTTGTTAGATAACACTACACTTTGAATGTTACTACTTTTGCAGATTTTAAGATAACCTATCGTGTTTCAAATGGTAAATGTTTAACTATGACAAATTGTCAGGAGGATTAAAATGCCGATATTTATATTGTTTCTCTTGCTTGTATTATTACGATAGTTTGCATTCATAAAAATATTCCGACAAGTAACGTAAATTAACGACTTGTCCTACATTAAATTTTACGATAAATCTAGTTGTGTATGTTCCGTTTTCATTTGTTTTGATATTGTATAATAATGCTTGATTTTTGTAACGCTTTGAGTATCAATTATTGTGTAAATAAAGTATTTATGTCGTTTCCTTGTAATGGGATTCCCCTTATAAGCTCATTAATTATTTCCCGCCATATACGACCGAAGTACGACAGTAAACGAAATAGTTCACAGAGATCGTGCGAAAATTTATGGAATCGGTTCTAATTACTTTAAGTTTGAGAACAGAAGCAGCATAACAGAAATAATGAAAAACGTGGCATTGACGTAGGACGCTCTTTAATCCTTTACAAAGATGCGAACAGTTACTGGCGTAGTAATTTATTCTATTATTTTCGCGTGGGTTTGTTTACAAACATTAATCAAAGGTAGAACACCATATCATAATTATGTAGCTTATGTAATATCAATAATCCGGAATTTTCGAAAATTTACCGACCACCTTGTTAAAAGGAAAGGTGGTCGGCTTTGAAAAAAAGGTGGTCGGCAAACCCGGATTAAACGGCGAATGGAAAACACTGTATACTAATAATGCACAAATTACATACAAATTACATACATTAACAGATTAAAATATGCTTTTATCATTTTTATTTAATTATTGATAATTGTATCATATGACATGCATTGTACCACAGTACACATGTATATTATTATTTTTTTAATGAGGACTGTTGCGACACTTTAGTCAATGTTTACGTTTTTTTTTGGCTCTTTTTAAATAATTCAAGTTATCGTTTTATAGAGGGATACATATTTATGTTTTTGAACGTATTTTAATTTGTTCCAGAAATTGCTTTAAAGAGGAATACATATGTCTTATGTATGTTTTGAAATGTAACATTGTATGAACTAGATTTAAATGTTCATTTTTAATCTTCGTAATTTTAATTCAGCTATTTAACAGACTTCATCAATAAATGATATTTGTTCGAATCCCTCTTATGGTGAGGTGAGTACTCTATCCAACTTTATGTGATGAAGTTAGTGATTGACCTGCGATAGCAGGTTTTCTCCACCAATATTGAAACTGACTGACACGATATAACTTAAATATTGTTGAAAGTGGTGTTAAACAAGATAAGCATAGCCTCAACCTTTTCAGGTTTGCGAACATTGAAAATGCTAAATGTGTAAATGTCGTACCAATTAAAGACCAATAAAGTAAAGAATATTTTGTATCTTTTTTTTTCCAAAGAAAAAAAAATTAAAAAAAGATACAACTTTCATCCAATGTTTTGATTTTTTTAGCAAATTTTACAGACAAACATAAATTATCCTGAAAGATGCAAAGATATATAATGTGACCCTACAGTTCTCAACAAAAAATTTTGGTAAAATTGGAACAATGTTTACTAATTTTTTCATGTAAATAAAATCTGATTGTTTCATGTAAAAAAAAAATTCTGGCTCGGGAGAAAAAAAATAGCCTTCCTGAAAGTTAAATGGTTGGTCCCGAAGGTTATGTGGGCCGACGTGGTTGTGATCGTATGGTAGTTGGATTTATAACTACCTATGCAATCAGTGCCTATCACCACTAGAGTTGTTAGTTCGAATCCCGTTCAGACTATATGTACTCGATACAACATTATGTGATAGTTTTTCAGCAACTTGCGACGGGTCAGAGGTTTTCTCCAGGTACTCTGGTTTCCTCCACCAATAAAACTGACCGTCATGATATTACTGAAATATTGTTGACAGTGGCGTACAACACCATCAATCAAACCTATTTTAATTAACCAATTATTTTTTTCTTATTTTAGCCAATGTTTCCAGCAATTTGTCATGAGGTTGTCTGTGCCGTTGGGAATAAAAACCTGCTACCTTCTCCCAGTCTATACGATTCACAACAGCTTCTCCCGCTGAATATTGTGATCATGGAAAAGAAAAAAAAATGGACAATAGGCCGTAAAACAGAATACTTAATATATGATATGTCTGTAAGGTTTGGCTGAGCTTAATTCAAATTACAGTTAGAAGTTTGTTGGATATGTTTGTTTTTAATCTGCCGACAGACAAACATGATATTAGTACAGTCAGAGTGTGATGAGTCACTGTGTGATGTGCTTAAAGTCAGCTTTAGCAATATTTCACAGAGATATTTGCAACTCATCCAAGGGAATCTAGACTCATCACATGTGTTTGGGACGCACTATTTTACACAAAAAGGAGCAAAAAATGCAACAGTTGCACTAGTAAAATTTGCATCCTGTGAGGATGTCTGATTTCAGCTATATCATGGTGCAATATGACAGCCGTATCGCTCATCTTTGTGATAAGAATATATATTTTGTTTCTGTTTAATATACATGTATCTTCAATATTGTGTTTTAGATGTTGAAACATTTAAGCTGGTGTAAATAAAACCATAATACATGTTATATTTCAGTTTCATCACCTTCTTCCTAATGAGGGGTACATACTTATCATTTGTGTTTCTTTTTAACAGCTTAAAGACCTTTTAGTTGATACACATGCACTAAAAGCAAAGGTAAACAAGTCGATAGTTTGCTCGTATAACCCAGAGAGTGCCTACTCAGTGCATGGACAGATTCAAGCAGGCATACATCCCATAATAAGTGCCAATGTTAGTGTCTCGGCTCAGGATACGCTTACTAGCCAGCTTGGAGATCTCATCCTGCGAGAAATTCCATATACAAGCTTCAAAACCGCACTTGCGGAAAGGTACCATACTATAAAATATTTCTGATTTTTACTGCATATCATGCCTGATGGTCATACAGTTTCGAGTACAAGTTTTCATACCTTAAAAACAATATCCAATTAATACAGCATTCTGATTGGATGATTTTGGAATATGTATGTGAAAAGTACATGGTCACCTAACGCAGCATATTTTATTTTCTGTGTTACAGATTCCTAGAAGCCTTTGACTTTCGAATCGGCAGCATAGCAAAATTGAGAAATAATGTTCACAATTTGTCGTCTTTCATCATCGTCACACTATTATTCATACCACACGACCTCATGCCTGTTCAAGCCCCGATGGAGTCAAACCAAATACTATAAAATTGGTATTTGTTGCTTCTCCACTAAGCATGCAGTATTAAGGAGAAAGAGCAAAGACTGGTTGGCTAGAAATTAGAAAAATGTGTCAGAGTGAAGATAATTGTTTATCATAAACTGTTGTTTCAGTGAGATAGCACTATACAAATCTAAATAAGCATGTTCGTCTAGTGTAAAGCTGACATCATTATCATATCATTAAATGTAACTTGTTCTTCCCATGATATAGCTGACAAATTGCTCAATTTGCATTAACAATAATCACTCACTCACTCATTTAGGAAGCTTGATATGAAC
>MJUT01060626.1:26382-43462 GCA_002080005.1 Gigantidas platifrons | reverse complement strand
TTAAATAAAGAATTGAAAGATCTTACAGGGCAAATAAAAATTTCACCCTGCCCGACCATGTTTCTAAGGAAATAAACCGACTTTCATCAAATTTTATGTGTTTTTTAGAGGGGTAGGGCTAATATTTTACTATTTATTTGTTAATCAGTAGGTAGAAAGAACATTATCATTCCCTTTTTACATTGTTATAGTACCCAGATACAAAAATCAACCGTCATTATGATGCAGTATCCTTTGTTTTATTAGTAAAATTAAGATATAAGCAGAATCCTGTGAAAATCTGCAAAATTGAAAATATCCCATTTTTCAAGTATTTTGGCCACAAAAATCACTTCATAATGGATTACTAGTGCTTGATTTATTAAATGTGATATATTTGTTTGGTTTAGTATAAAAAAAGATTGTAGTTTAGTACGAAATATATTTTTATCTGAACTTTTAAGGGAAAAAATGTCTTTTTTTTGTCATTTCAGGAAGGGGGAGGGATAGGTTTTTCACGTCTGACAAAATTTGGTAGCCACAAAGTGTATATATCTTGTATTCAATTGAAAGTTAATACTATAAGCTTTCATTTGATACCATATTGATATGCTTTCAAGACTGTTTAGTATACATTTAATGCTCGCAAAGACAAAAATGGAAAAAAATCAAAAATCCTCAAAAAGCTGCGACAGGGTGTAAATATTAGCCTCAAACGGCAAGTTCGTCCCAAAATTTTCAATGCTAACTTGTTTTTTCTTCAAGAGGATATATAGGAGGACTTAAAACAGTATGTTAACATGGAAGGTGGAGTGTACAGGGGGCTGTGCTAGCCCACAGACTAATACTGATGAGAAAATATTATGCGATTTTCAGCAGGGTAAGGGGTAATGTTTTGCCGCTAGAAGTCCTATACAGGGTGGTACTAGAACAAATTTTATTTTAAAATGTCTCCATGACATCATTTCACACGACAGATGTATAATTTGGTTGTCAATTTATAGTATGAAAAAGATATTACACGCTTTGGGCTGAATAGAGCTAAAATTGGCAAAAATTATAATATTCCATTTTTCTGCAATCTACACTACAAAGCATGTTTTTTTATGATGAAATGGGTTTAATTTTCGATAAATGCAATAGTTTTAATAAATACATTATAAAAATATCATTAAAGTTGTGTAATATTTTGTCCATTGAAAACAAAAGGCGAAAAATCTCGTTTTTATGCAATTTTATCAGGGGTAGGGATATATTTTTTGCCTCCTACGATTACTGAACTTCATAAAATATTAATAACTTGTATTCATTTGAACGATAATATAATCAGCTATCCACCAAACCCCAGTTTTTATATTCTAATAGTTGTTCATAAGCTACAAGACCTCAGCAACAGTGAAGAATGAAAAAATCTGAAAATCCGGCAAAATTGTCGAAAGGATGTAAAAAAGAGCTCAAAAATGTAAGTTCATCCCAAAATATTCAATGTTAACATGTTTTTTTTTCAAGAGGATATATAGGAGGACCTAAAAAATTATGTTAACATGGAAGGTGGGGGGGGTGCACGGGGGGTTATGCTAGCCCACGGACTATTGTATCTGAAGAAATTGTTATCAAATTTTTGTAGGTTATCAGTAATAATAAAGCAGGTATTGAAGCTGCTACGAACAGTGTCGGAGACATGGTCTTAAAAGCAAGAACCGCCCTGGCTTATAGCGTCTACCAACTAAAAGTGGATCCAGATAACGGAGAAATTAGTCCTATAATGACGGAAAACCAGAGTGGAGGCTTTTTAAAAAGTAGTAAGGAAAATGAGTTGTTTAATTGCTTTGGTGGTGTACTGGGGTTAAGCAAAACAAATACTGACCCTAATTTTTATGGCTTAACCTAAAATATGATTGTCTTCTTTAGACAAGCAGTTTTATACTCAGATTATTGTCCTGTATAGATATAGGTATAACAAAATCAAAAGTTTTGGTTACCTATCTATTATAAAATGTTACTGGAAACACTTATGTCTTTTTTATGGCCTTAAGGTGCTCGCCTCCAGTGCTGAAAATGTGGTTTTGATCGCCAGTTGGGTCGATCCAATGATTATTAAATAAACAACATGCATTATGATATCAGAACAGAAGCTAGTAGAATCAGAATCAGGATAATGTGTAAGATTGGAGTGACATATCTATCTATTGACTGTCATTTCAATGAGCTAGCTCTATAAAAATCCAACTAAGTGTGTTGGTTTAATACAAATTAGATATTATATTATCATCTCATTAAACGATAACTTGTCCATGGAATGATAAAGCTGAAAAATGCCTCGTCTGGTATTAAATAACAATCCCCCACGCAACATGTGTCTATCTATTGACTGTTGTTTCAGTGAGCTGGGACAATACAATTTTGGCCACTTTGTTCCATTAAATGGGTTAAGATTTATGGTGTTTAGCACATCTTTCAATAATATTTCAATTATATTGTGGCGGTCAGTTTTATTGATGGAGGAAACCATTGACATGTCGCAAGTCACTGACAAGCTTTATCACATAATGTTGTATCAAGTACACTTAGTTATGAGCTGGATTTAAACTCACAACATTAGTTTTTGCATTAAATTACCATCTGGTAACAGCAATACACAAATCATTGCGAATCGGAACTGACAATCAAGAAGAACCAATCATAAATTAGAGGTCAAATCACATTTGTTCTATGCCACAATTTTTCTTTTGTCCCAAAGGTGACCATTGATTACAAGTTTAGCTGTAGCTGTAAAAATTGCTAACTTGGCGTTAAACGACAATCACTCACACCAATAAGATACATGTATCTGTAGTTCTATTCTTTTTTTACCAGAAAACCGAGCGCTTAAGTTAAATAAAACAGAACGAAGACATTGCCAGTGGTTGTAGGTAAGGCCAATGCGAGAGTTTTTTAATTGCTTTGGTGGTAGAATGCGATTAAGCAAAATAAATACTGACCCTAATTTGCATAGCTTAACCTAAAAATATGATTGCTTTCTTTAGAAAAGCACTGTTTTATACTCAGATTCTTGTCCTGTATAATAATAGGTGTAAAACATCAAAAGTTTTGGCTACCTACCTACTATAGAATGTTACAGGAAACACTTGTATTTTTTCTTTGGCTTTAAGGTGCTCGCCTCCAGTGCTGCAAAATGTGGTTTTGATCGCCGGTTGGGTCGATCCAATGATTATAAAATAAACGAGAGGCATTAAGATATCAGAACAGCAGCTAGTTGAATCAGAATGTCTATTGACTGTTGCTTCAGTGAGCTGGGACAATAACATTCTAGCCACTTTATTCCATTAAATGGGTTAACGGTTTAGCACCTCTTTCAATAATATTGCAGTTATATTGTGGCGGTAAAATTTATTGCTGGAAGAAACCACCGACATGTCGCAAGTCACTGACAAGCTTTAACACATACTGTTGTATTAAGTACCATGAGTGGTATTCAAACTCACAATTTTAGTTTTTCCATTAAATTACCATCTGATAGCAGTAATACACAAATCATTGTGGATCGGAACTGACAATCCAGAAGAACCAATCATAAATTAGAAGTCAAATCACATTTGTTCTGCACAACCATTTTTCGGTTGTCCAAAAGGTGACAATTGATTACAAGTTTGACTTTAGCTGTAAAAATTGCTAACTTGGCGTTAAACGATAATCACTCACTCACACCAATAAAATACATGTTTCTGTAGTTCTATTCTTTTTTTAGGAGATATGGCGATGTCGACATCAGATGTACAATCCAGGTTCGAACGTAGTGGACGATATTAACCCGGCTATGGTACGACCAATGCGACAGTTTTTTAATCGCTTTGGTGGTTAAGAAAAAAAAATACTGACCTTAATGTGTATGGCTTAACATAAAAAATATTATTGTCTTCTTTGGACAAGCACTGTGTTATACTCATATTCTTGTCCTGTATAATTATAGGTGTAAAAAATAAAAAAATTCTGAATCCAATGAAAAGCATGATTGATTGATTTGATTTTTGGTGTTTAATGCCACTTTCAACAATATTTCAGCTATATCATGGTGACCAGTTTAAGTGGTGGAGGAAACTGGAGAGAATCGCCGACCATGGGCAAGCAACTGGTAAATTTGATCACTTGTGTCTGCAAGTCGAGTGCACCTTTTTGGAATTTACAAAGCCGGGCGTTATTCCAGAAATGTGTTGTGTGTATTACATTTGATTGATTTGATTGATTTTTGGTGTTTAACACCACTTTCAACAATATTTCAACTACATCATGGCGACCAGTTTTAGAGGTGGAGGAAGCCGGAGTACCCGGAGAGAGCTACCGACCATGGGCAAGCAACTGGTAAACTTTATCACTCGCGGTTGCGAGTCGAGTTCACCCATTTTTGTAATCTAGAAGGCCAGGCGCGAAGCCACGCCGTATTGGTGATAAGCTTGTATGAGTTGTTAGATCCAGCGACCTAACTCGTTGAGCCACCCGGGCCCCTGAAAAACATGTAATGTTCAGAATCACCCATGTAATATATCTATCATGTTTGGTTCTAATTGGGCCTGTGGTTAGTAAACTAGAGGCTCAGATGAGCCTGTATCGCTCACCTGACATAACTAAGTCCTCCTAAGAATGTCTGCATGCCGAATACATCTAAGTTACTATTCAAATCCCATAGGGTTTTATGTTAAAACTATGTCTGCTCATGGCAGTCATCTTGGATGGAGGTCGTGGTCACCGGGCACAATGTTAAAAGTATACTACCCAAGGACCATCCATGCCATGTTTGCTTTAAATTGATTGATTGATGGCGGCCATCTTGGATGGAGGTTGGGTTCACAGGATATACATTTGAAAGTTGACCACCTAAGGACCATTCATGCCATGTTTTCAGAGGAGAAGACTTTTAAACATTGTTTCCATAGGGTCCCATGTTAAAACTAAGTCGAGTCATGGCGGCCCTCTTGAATTTCATATCAATAAACGATTCACATGTTAAGTACAGGATCACCCAATGATCATTCCTGTAAAGTTACAATTCAATTGGCTTGGTGGTTTCTAACAAGAAGATTATTAAAATTTCGACCAATCAGAACACATTATGTGCCCTAGCAGCCATGTTGGATTTCCGATCAGCGCCAAAAAAAAAAAAAAAACTTGTATATGACCATGTAATGAACATTTCTGCCAAGTTTGGTTCAAATATGTTGCGTGGTTTCAGAAAAAAGATGAAAATGTGAAATTCCCATAGGGTCCAATGTTAAACTAAGTCGAGTCATGGTGGCCATCTTGAATCTCCGATCGGCAAACGATTCACAAGTTTAGTACAGGACCACCCAATTCTTTCCTGCAAAGTCACAATTCAATTGGTTTAGTGGTTTCTGACAAGAAGATTTTCAAAGTTTCAACCAATCAGAACACATTATTGGCCCTGGCAGACCTGTTGAATTTCCGATCTATACCAAAAACACAAATCTGGTAGAGGACCATCCAATGAACATTTATGGCAAGTTTGGTTGGAATCTGTTCAGCGGTTTCAGAGAAGAAGAGTTAAATGTGAAAAGCTAACGGACGGACGGACGCTTACCCATGGCAAAAGCTCACATGGCCTTTGGCCAGGTGAGCTAAAAATAGTTTTAAATGTTTATGGACGAAGATGAATGCTAAATGATGGCAATAGCTAATTTTTGTTTTAATATTTGAAAACCATTATTTGTAAGATAATGTATTCCATTAAAACCTACAGAAAATATTCTTTTTAGTGTCATAAGTTTGATGCAAATCCAAAAATATTTTAACAGAGAAAGTGTGTATTTAAATGAATAAATAGGGTAATTTTCAAAAGTTGACATATTTCTGTCAAGATAGTGTAATTGTAATGAGATGTTTGTTGGATACTTTTTTGTATACTAAGGTTTAGTATATCACAAAAAATAAACCGAACAAACACCTAATTTTAACATGTTGTCCTTCTTTTACTTTGTGAACAAACGAACCCGAACAAACACCTAATTTTAACATGTTGTCCTTCTTTTACTTTGTGAACAAACGAACGATTTATCGATTGGTTATAATCTCATTAGCACATGCACATGTGACCGACTTTCCCGTCGTAAATGTACATCTTGATGAATTATTGTCTGCTCGAATTTGGCAGCATGAATTGTGTGCGACATTCCGCAAACGTAGATATAAATACCCGTCTTCCAATCAAAGTATACTACGGTATTTGTACTCTTAGACATATCTGAATCGAAAAAATTCATGGAAGCCAGAAATAATGTGTTTTGAGTTTTAACATGGATATTGGTAAATTTTATCCCTCGCCTCTGGCTCGGGACAAATCATTCCACCAACCCATGTTAAAACTGAAAACACATTCTGACTTCCATGATTTATTTCTTAATTAGATTATGTTAACTGTTCCATGTGATGGAACATTTAAAAACAAGTACCTTGTGTATGGAGAATGTGATATTCACAACAAGCATTAATTGTTTGGAGTGGTCATTGGTGTACCCTGTTGCAATGCATTTTTTCTGACCCCATCATTTATCCTGTCCCTAGCCATGACCTGCATTTCCAACATCAGATGGTGTTGCCCCCCTTTTTGTGTTTCATTGAGTGGCAATTGATATTGGTGGAATTGAGAAAGTTAAAACAGTATAATGGTCAACAATTCACAACATTACTGTTTCAACTTTCTTTTCATAATCCTATGCTTCTTTCCTTTATGACCATTATCCAAATGCCACCTTTCAACCATCAATTATTGATTGTAAACTTAATTCTCATCAGGAAAATATAAAAAATGTACATAGCTGAAACACTGCTTACTTGCCATTACAAAAACAATCAATCAACTATTCAACCAAATTTGTTAAGGATTGATCGCAATTTGTGTTCGGTTTATGAAGAATTTCGATCAATCCTTATAAATTAATTCAAACTTTTTCTTTTTTTGTTATAATATTGGAAAATATATTGGTTTTTATCAAAATATGGCAAATAATCGGAAATAAATTTGTATTACCCCAACGGTGCCTCATTTGAAGAAAATCGCCTGATGACAATGGCACACAACGCCTTGAGAACGACGTCTATTTTCAGAGTCAGTACATATGAAAATAACCTCAACTTTCTAAACCAATCAAGACATGTATAAATTTTAGAATTACATGTCATTTTATTAAAATGACATTTGACTCTAAAATTAATTTATCTGGATTTGGTCCAACTCTTCACATTCGCAAGGTATGCATATTCATACAGATTCCTGCAACACATTGAAAAACATACTTTCAGCAAACCAATTATTTTCATTGATTGATGTGAAAAGAAAGTTTATAAATAGTGATAATCATAAATTCCACCAATATCAATAAAACAATTACCTTTCATCTTAACTGAACTTGAGCCGTCGTGATCGTATGATAGTTGAATTTACAACTACCTGTGCAATTGTTGCCTATCTAGACAATAGTATCACCACTTATGTTGTGAGTTTGAACCCCATGCATGGCGAGGTGTACTTGATAAAACATTATGTGATAAAAGTTTTTCAGTGACTTGCGACAGGTCTGTGTTTTTCTCTGGGTACTCCAATTTCCACCACAAAAGTAGTAACTGAAATATTTTTGAAAGTGGTGTTATACAATGTACACCTAACCTCCAATGAACAAATGATGGATCAAAAGTTTGTGTATGTATTGTAGTGTATAATATAAAACCCATTTAGGTTATAATGTGGCATATCTTTACAAGTATATTTTGTACCAATAAAACTACAACAATAATAGTGTTTCCCATAGTACAATTGTGGGAACTGTTATACACATAACATGTCATTAAACAATGTACTGAAAAAGAAACAACTTTACTTTAAAAAAAATGTATTATTAACAATTAAATTAAATTATCTCCATAATCTCAAAATTATGTTTTAGTGTTTACTGCATCTTAATATGTACATATAGGTATGGCTGAATCCTGATTTCTTGTCAACTGAAAACTACAATTATTCATGTCTTTCTAAATCATTAAATAAATATTCAATCACTTAATTCATCACATCTTTCGGTCTTTGATCACTGAATATTGAATCCAATATATCCATACCATTGTATTCTTTGGATTTATACATGAAAAATCGCAAGTCAACTATGAGGAATCAAACACATTGTTTTACATCATATGTATATTTTTGTATAGATAATCTTGTATAATGTGACCTATTCACTACCACATGTAATACACACATACTCTACACAATACAAACAGCTCCAAAATTCCATTTTATCAATTACTTCTGATCATGCAAATGTATGAGTATATTCTGGGTTCTGTCTAAGTCAAATATTCCTGTTCCTTTAAAGTTTATGCTGATTCTTCTGTGGTATTTAAATCTTCTTTGAGTTTAAACCATCCATTGTTTTTTTTCTTTAGGTTAACTCTGAAAAAAAACCAACCAAGCTAAATAAGTTAGTCAAATAAAAGGACTTACTGTAGTCTTTACATCTACATGTATCAAACTAAATTTAATAGACAATTTCAACATTTCCATCTTAAATAAAAAAAAATGATGCGTTTTTACATGCTTTTAATACAACTCCTTTATGGATTGAAACAAAAATAGGCTTGAGGGAGCCTGTTGTCACTCACCAGAGATGCTTTAGGTATTAAAATGTTGTCTTGTGAAAGATACTTACTGCAAGAACAACCTTGATCTGTGTATTATTCATTTAAAGATAGCTTAAAAATTCTAAATTGATGGATGCAATAATCAGATGGACAGCAGAAACCAACAAGCGTCTCCTGACGGTCCAGCAAATCATATACATGCATGTGTGAAATTTTGTTAGAAATTAAAGATATAAAATATAACAAAGTACCATGAACTGAAACTGTAATTAAGGTGGTACCTAACACTACAGGGAGATAACTCTTTAAAATCAGTTGAACGTTTTGATCATATGATGTTTGTATGCAGATTTCAAGCATCTCAGTGATCAAAACCACAGAGAGACAAGCTGCTATATATATATGTGGCTAACGAATTTCGAGTCTGTTGGTTGGAATTTGTTAAAATTTTGATATTTATTAGTGGATATATTCAAACACACTGCCAAAAAAAAAAAAAAATTAAACAAGCAGATCAAATTTTACCTGAAGTGTATGGTACCACCTTAAGTTAAATTTTTGCCAAAAATGGGGGGAGGGGGCAAAAACATCAATATTCTTTGTAACTAATGAACAATTAAATTATAAGTTGCACGTTCAATGCTGATATTATCATAATTCAATTAAAGACAGAACCTTGTTAAAATCAAGAAATAGTATTTATCCTGCATTCATTATCATTTTTGCATGATAATTACAGTACTCAGTAGGTGTATATAAATACATTTTTGTAGGGTTATGGTTATTGTTACGGTCTTTAATTCCACTTTCAACAATATTTCAGCTAAATATGTGGCGGTCAGTTTTATTTGTAGAGGAAACTGGAGTACCTGGAGAAAACAAAAGACCTGTCGCAAATCAGTGACCAACTCAATCACATAATGTTGTATCGAGTAAACGTCGCTATCTGCGGGATTCAAACTTGCAACTTTAGAGGTGATATGCACAGGTAGTTGTTAATCCAACTACCATATGATCACGACCACGACGGCTTCTACATCTTTGTATCACCCTTCTGTAGTAAAAATAACAATCTCCTGATACTCAATTCATGAACATAGCGAAGAGTAAGAAGTAAGACAGTATACCCATACCAGGACTCCACATCGGAACCTGCAACATGACCGCTGTGGACCAGTGCTGCCTCTAGCTACAACTAGCTTAGCTGTGGAACCGTAGCCCTTTATGGTCCTTTTTTTTTTTTGGTGGACCATAGGGCTACGGATTTCACCCTATCAAAATTTTGCGGAACTGCGACCAAGAATTTGTCGGACAGTTTCAACAGTAATTTTCACAACAAAACTCTTTGTAAGAGCGGAGTCATGTGAATAACTGGTTTTGTTACATATTTATCTATCGCTTTTCATATTTACTTACTTATTATTATTCATTTCTAGCTCATTATAATAACGAATGTTTTGATATTAACTTATTTCACCTGCTTAGTCCCACCATCTTGTCTTTGTGGAATTCTCGCTTTGAGGTCACATGACTCTTGAGAGATGACTCTAACAGCAAAACACGTGTTAGGTTTGTTTACGTTTTACCGGAGGTTTTGCACGGCGATTTTTTTTTCTGAAATAACATATTTATTCAACCTAGACGGAAATATTTTACATATTATAACCAGAAATGTTATTTTCTTCTATGATTATTCCAACTGAGGTGAACTCTCATTCAACATTTTCACGTTTTTTCATGTAAGCAATTCGAACACGTGTTTTGCTGTTATAGTCATCTCTCAAAAGTAATGTGACCTCAAATCGAGAATTCCACAAAGACAAGATGGTGGGACTAAGCAGGTGAAATAAGTTGATATCAAAACATGTGTTATTATAATGAGCTAGAAATGAATTATAATAAGTAAGTAAATATGAAAAGTGATTAAATATGCAACAAAACGAGTTATTCACATGATTCCGCTCTCACAAAGCGTTTTGGTATGAAAATTACTGTTGAAACCGTGCGACAAATTCTTGGTCGCAGTTCCGCAAATTTTTGATAGGGTGAAATCCGTAGTAATATGGTCNAAAAAAAAAAAAAAAAAAAAAAAAAGGACCATAAAGGGCTACCGATCCGCAGCTACAAATAGCTTAGACCACCCCATTTTACACACACATCCTGTAACTGACTAAGTGGAAGGCAAACTAATTAATCTGTTCATGTCTTATCGATTTGAAATGAAGTTTTCCTTTATTTAAAGTTGGTGGCAAATCGTGGTTTTCATAAATAATTAATTAAATAAATACACATGTGATGTTTGATAGACTGTTGATGTATCGGCCCGTAAATGTAATAATGTATTACTACCACGTGTTCCCAATCGGGTCACAGGGACTTGCTCCCAGACACTAAATTTGCACCATTGAAGAATATTTTCTTACTGTCGATCTGTTACACACTGAACAAAATGGGTAACACATGTATGCATTGATACATGATCATGAACTGTTCTAGTCCGAGATTCCTCAGCCGTTCGACGACTATTTACATTTTGCTGCTGTCGAACGTCAGAGCGCTCTCCATAATGAAAACAGCGGATTTTCCTGTCCATCTCAGCCGTGGCACATTTCCACGTTTTGTGGCTATCAGATTTTATTTTCTATCTAAAACCCTAATATATATCGCTTCACCAATCATTTTTCTATTCATTCATAACCATCTTACCCTCAGAAATTGGTGTTGCACTCCATTACAGCACGATTTCCCCAGACCTATATAATTCAGGGTATTCCCTTTAATTTTTTGTAGAAGGCCAAAATATAATTTTAACAGGCCCAAGGCGTGCGCGCCGCATAGCGGCGTGCTATGTGTGGCGGGTCTGGTTTGTCCCCCCAGGAAATTTTTAAAAATTAGACGTAAAATCCTGCACTCTTGTGCATTCTTAACATATAAATTAATGGTTGAAAATGACAATTTCGTGTGCTTCCTTTTGCAATATCTTGTTATTCTAGATCTCAATGTTATAAAACTTTCTGAGCTGAGTCTTAAAGCTCAAATATCATTGTTACAAAATTTTCAGTTTTGATATTGATCAATCCTTGAGTCCGAGCTGGAAACTCAGCTCAAAAAGTTTTATAACCTTAGGGCCTGGTTACAGTATGATTTTACTGATTATAATGACTATGAATGAATTTCAGCAACATCCAAAATGTACTATAGAAAATGTAAAAACCTTAACAGAAGTTCAAAATTTTAAAAGTACACAGAAATAGATTTACTTGACAATGCATGTACTGTTATACAGCCACCCAGACTGACCAGTGATGGACTAATTCATTAATCTTGTACCAAGTTTGAATATCTAAAATGCTTTGTTCATGTTTTCCAGTTACTCACATTGTAGTTGAGTCATTGTATCAGTTTTACTTTTACATGTACATGTAAATTAATTCATTTCTTATGTTTTTGTTTTTAATTCTATCCCTGATTTGTTGATTGGGTCAATGGGGTCTTATTGGTTAAGCTTTTGTTTTCAGTGTTGTTTTTGTTTTTTTCACCTTTGAGGTTGTAAGTGATTCTTTATTTTCATCTGTTTTGACTTGTCTGGTTCTCAGGGTACATGGTTTTGTCCAAAAGTGAACAAGAGAAATGAAAACCAAGCTGTATACAATTTTCAATTAGAAATTTCTGATTATTATAAAGTCATAATACATTGACTGAAAATTAATAAAAAGTTATATGTTCATAGTTCATTCTCATCATACTCTATTCTTATTCCTGTACTCTGTTTGCTTAAAAAATAAATAAAATCAATGGATCACTAGGAATGCCAATTAAATAAATTAGATAACTAGCTTCAAACAGTGGGCATATTAAAAAAATGTTTCTGGTAATTTCCATGTATTGACATATACAGTTGACTCTCGTTATCTCGAATTCGATGGGACCATGGAAAAATTCGAGTCAACCGTAGTTCGACTCAAGAGGAGCTACGAAAACCGGAAGTGTAGTTTGCTTAATGACGAAAGGGAGACAACTCGAGCGAAATTTTGAAGAGCTAACACCAGCATTGCATGTCCCGATTCTCGGAACGATTTAAAATTTATTCGATGTTTTTGTTGCCTTTTTTTTCTATGTTAAATTCTTTGAATCTTGTGGAACAACTGATAACTTCTAGATATCTTTTTTGTGTGCATGATTATGTTTTTCAGGTGTTGCGTTGTCATAAAACTTCACCCATCACGACGTATTTTTCTTTGTGCAATATTTACAATAAATTGTGTGTTTTTATGATTCAATAAAGTGTAACAAAAATTCCCCTTTTATGACAACTGTTAATTATGACTAACATTTTTTTCAAATCTCTCAAAATTGAGAAATTATAATCAAAATTAATTTCCGACAATAGATAAAACACTTCCGTTGTATACATTTGTACTTTTCATAATCATTGATGTATGCCGACCCAAGCGTACTTATAATATTATGAATCGATAATTGTTTATTGTACACATCTAACTTGTGTCATAATACCAAGCCAATTACTAATTAATTTGACAGATTGTGAAATAAACATGTGAAATAGCCTAAGGTAAAAAATGTCAAAGCTAATGACCGGATGTTTCACCTGTGATCCAATTTTAATTCCAAGGTAATACACATGTTTTGACTGGTAAATTCGACTTAACGAATGTAAATAATATGGCTTTCTACATCTCGGGACCGAAACTTTTATTCGAGACAACCGAAATTTCGACTCATCCGAATTCGACTCAACAGGAGTCAAATTACATATATTTATACACAACGAAGTTCGGGACTTCGATAAAAATTCGACTCAACCGGAAATTTGAGTCAACCGAGTTCGAGACAATGAGAGTCAACTGTTACTTAGAAACCGACTATTTTCTAATCAGTAGGGTTTTCTGTTTTCAATTTCATAAACAAAATATACTTCCAACCATTGAGAGAAAATAAAAATACAGTTTGCCATTGTGAACACTTTTTTAAAACTGAAATGAATATTTATCACAACCTTTATTTTTTTTAAAATGGCAACTTTCAATTCAAGGTGTCAATTTTTGACATGTGTTAAGAGTACACAAGAAGTTGCAGTCCGGTGTGGCATTAACCAGAAACATTTTGTTTACTTGGGGGGTGGGGGTAGCAAATCGCCGTTGATAGGAGCATGCTGAAAGATTTAGCAGCTCATTATCAACTCAACTGTCATTTGATTTCTGAAAGATGTTATACAACCCTTTCCGACGTTTTGAGGCCGCTGTCAAAGAGAAAAAAATCGTGCAAGGTTCTCTTTATATTGATGTTGGACTATACACATGTTTTCGTTTTTCATCACATACTGGTTACCGTGGCTCTCTCGATTTTTCGGTTGTTATCTATGCGAGAGCAAAGAACCAGTCAGGAAAAAATCGACCAATGAAAAGTGCCGTTTCATATATCATTGGGAAAGTGTCAACAACTTAAACTTTAAGGAAGTTAAAATGATACAAACAAACACGAAGTCGTTCGCCCATAAAACTCTTTTTCCACTTTTTTCATTCAAGAAAGTTTGAAAACGAGTCCTTTTAGTCAAAATCACAATAAATAATTTTTGTTGGAAGCTTTTGAACCGGCCAGAAAATTGATTGAAGCGGTCAATTTGGCCGGCGGCCGGTTCTTAGGGAAAACCCTGATAATTTCGTCATTTTGAACACTGACATTTTGGAATATTTATCACGTGACTTCGAGAGAACTACGATTACCGCAATGTATCATGGGAGATGATTTGCATATAATCTGACCTTGTCCAAAAAATAGGGGGAAACGTAACACATGCTCTTTCCGAAACGCGCGGGTAACACTGCCAAATGAATCTTTTCTATCCAACATATTTTGTATTATTTCTTTCTGCTCTGATTTGAGCTGTAGATGGAACTGTTTGTCCTGCAGAATACGCTTTATATCGTCTTGTATGTTTGTTTACATATGCTAATTTGGCGCGCTGCATTTAGTAGCTCCCATCATGCAATGCGTTGCTATCATCTTTCAGTTAGTATCGCGAGATCACGTTAAAAAAATGGCAGTGAAATGACCAAATCGGGTGTAAGAAAAAAAACGTGCTGTAATGGAGTGTAACACCACTCTCTGAGGGTAAGATGGTTATGAATGAATAGAAAAATGATTGGTGAAGCGATATATATTAGGGTTTTGGATAGAAAATAAAATCTGATAGCCACAAAACGTGGAAATGTGCTACAAATGAGATGTGGAAAAAAATCCGCTGTTTTGCTTATGGCAAGCGCTCTGACGTTCAAACGACAACAGCAGATGTAAATAGTCGTCTAACGGCAGAGGAATCTCGGACTAGAACTGTTCAAGTAAAGTGGTCGTGATTATGGCGTAAGGGTTATTTCATTTAAAACGTACACGTAACGTTGGTGCATTTATGTAGGATCTTGGAATAAAATAGAAGGTCAATTTCTAATAAAAAAAAATACTTACAACATTAATAATGTAAAACTTCTGTGTACTCGAGTCTTGAAGAAACTTTTATCATGCATCGCCATGTTTTTGTCAAATGCAAGCGCAAAATGATCACGATTTCCGGAAAAGTAGCATAAGCCCCGCCTCTTGTAAACAGATTGACAGTTCACCAACAATCAATATGCTTGAAAATTGTTACGTCTGTTTCTATAAATTTATAAATGGCATTATTTTGTATTTACTATTCTTTCATAACGAACATATAATTATTTAATATTTAGTACGACAGAGTATAGATTTATCAAAGTCGTACAACAATGCTATTAAAAAAACAGACGTCTGCGTCATGAAAATATTACATTGTCATAAAATGTCATAAATTTATGTTGCAAAAAAAAGGACTGCCTTAACATGACTGCGTAACGGAAATGCTTCCCCAGCAGATCAACAGCCTACAGAATGCATTTGATGACGATGCAATTAAAAACTTATTAAGAGGCGAAATTGATGATAAATTTTTCTGTTTTGGTTCCAAACAGTCTCTTATTTTTAGCTAATATTGTCAATACACACCCCTTATTCAGCCTATATCTATCAATAGATTCATCTTCAGAATTGTTTCAAAAAGGGTTTATGCCGGTCCCTAATTACTTGTTCCCGTCTTATCTACCCTTCCACAACATTTATCCTATCTATGTCATCAATATAATCGTCCATGATTATTTGATCATCTATTTAAACCTGTCCTATACCTGGTTCAGAGTTTAATACAAATCAGATATTATATCATCATCTCATTAAGCGATAACTTGTCCATGGAATGATAAGGCTGAATAATTGCTCGTCTGGTATTAAATAACAATCACTCAAGCAACATGTCTATCTATTGACTGTTGTTTCAGTGAGCTGGAACAATAAAATTCTGGCTATTTTATTCCATTAAATGGGTTAAGGATTTAGCACCTCTTTCAATAATATTTCAGTTATATTGTGGTGGTCATTTGTGTTGCTGGAGGAAGCCAATGACATGTCGCAAGTCACTGACAAGCATTTTCACTTACTGCTGTATCGAGTACACCTAGCCATGAGTGGGATTCAAACTCACAACTTTAGTTTTTCCATTAAATTACCATCTCGTAGCAGTAATACACAAATCATTGCGGATCGGAACTGACAATCCAGAAGAACCAATCATACATTAGAAGTCAAATCACATTTGTTCTGCACAACCATTTTTCGGTTGTCCAAAAGGTGACAATTGATTACAAGTTTGACTTTAGCTGTAAAAATTGCTAACTTGGCGTTAAACAATAATCACTCACCCACACCAATAAAATACATGTTTCTCACTTTTGAGACAGACCAGTTCCTATTTTTAGCGATGTGAGATTGTCTTTTCTCACTTTTGAGACAGACCAGTTCCTATTTTTAGCGATGTGAGATTTCCTTTTCTCAGTTTTGAGACAGACCGTTCCTATTTTTAGCGATGTGAGATTGTCTTATTTTGCACTAGTGCAAGACAAAAAAATCACGTGCGTTTTACCGGCAAATACATGCTGTACAGTTTATGTCAACTGCCCCCAGTTCTCCATGCTTCACCAATAAAACCACGATTCTATTACATAAGTATTTTTGAATTAATGTATGTATGCTATTCTGCTAGCTAATAATTTAACTATCGTGCCCCTTTCATGTTTCACGGTGTATGACTTTCAAGTCAATGTTTGTTTACTTTGAGTAAATAATAGAGTGCTCTCCCTTGTTAGTAACTAACGTACCTCCCTTTGACAAAATTCAAATATTTTTGCACAGCCACAGGTGTAGTGTTGAGTTACATTTATCATATATTTATTAAATACATTGTATTTTATTATGAAATACATTTAAAATACTGCCAAGACACGGATGCATATGAATAAATTGAATATTTACTTCAGCAATGGAAACAAAATTTGCGGGAAAACGCTCGATCGGGAATGTAAACAAAACA
>MJUT01060626.1:6549-21890 GCA_002080005.1 Gigantidas platifrons | reverse complement strand
AAAAAATGATTTGGACATAGGGGAGTTCAAAGAAGTTGAACATTCCATCAACACCGGTTCAACTGAACCCATCAGACAGCGATTACGAAGGACCCCAACTAGCTTCGCAGACGAAGAGGAGAAATTGCTAGGAAAGATGCTAGATGCCAACTTGATTGAACCATCAATTTCTGAATGGCATCACCACCTGTTCTAATACGAAAGCGAGATGGATCTGTTAGGTATGCCATTGACTACCGGAAGTTGAATTCAGTGACTAAAAAGGAGGTATATCCCCTCCCACTGATCGAAGAATGCATTGATAGTCTTGCAGGCAACAAATGGTTCAGCAAATTGGATGCCAACAGTGCGTACTATCAGGTCAAAATGAAGGAAGAAGACAAACCAAAACCTGCTTTTATAACTAAATACGGGTTGTTTCAATTTACCCGTATGAGCTTTGGTCTCTGCAATGCCCCCAGCAACATATGCAAGAGCCATGCAGTTAGTTCTTCGAGGCCTGACATGGGACATTGTCCTTGCATTTTTAGATGATATATTGGTTATGGGAAAAGATTTTGAATCCCACTTGGAAAATTTGACAAAGGTATTTGAACGATTTCGGCAGTATGGAATCAAATTAAAACCAGTAAAATGTGAGAACTGCACAAAGGAAACAACGTTCCTAGGTAGACAAGTAAATGGGGATGGATTGGCTATTGGAGAAGAGTATGTCCAGACGATCAAGGAGTGGAAGGCACCCAAAAATTTGAGGGAGGTCGAACAATTTTTGGGTTTTGTCAATTACCACCGGACGTTTATTAAGGACTTATCCAAAATTGTTGCTCCATTGACAGAGTTGACCCGAAAGAAGCCATGGAAATGGGGAGAAGAACAAAAGACTTCTTTTGAAAAATTGAAAACGGCATTGCAAACGACACCAGTTCTGGCAATTCCAAACAAGACAGGAACTTTTGTGTTGGATACTGATGCATCGGATAAGGCAATTGGAGCAGAATTGATACAAATACAAAATGGCCAAGAAAGAGTAGTGGCGTATGGCAGTTTCACCTTATCCCCTGCTCAAAGAAAATACTGTACGACCCGGAAAGAGCTTTTATCCGTGGTGAGATTTACTCAACATTTCAAGCATTATTTGCTAGGTCGCGAGTTCATCTTAAGGACTGATCACAACAGCCTTCGTTGGTTGATAAATTTCAAAGATTTGCAGGGCCAGTTAGCCAGATGGTTGGAAGTGTTGAGCCAATACACTATGTAGATCCAGCACCGCAGCGGGAATAAACATGTAAATGCGGATATCCTATCCAGGTACCAACCAGAAATACCATGTCAGGAGATGTCCATTTATACTGACCCAAAAGACTTGCCATGCCAAGGTTGTGCACATTGCACAAAAATTCATCGTAGTTGGTCAACATTCGTCACAGAAATAGATGACACTGTTCCTTTAGGGAATGTCACAGTCAAGAAGTGCCTTGTTTCGAAACCTCTAGACCGGAACCACCGAGAGAGTTGTGTAAGGCTGTTAGAAAAGATACAGCGACAAACTGATGGGACAGCTAAAGAGGTCACAGAGCTTCACCAGGAAAAGTCAAAACTCCGCAATATGCTAAGCAGTTGGAAAAGCAAGTCTGAGTTAAAATCTAAGCTCCTGATCAAGCTAGAAAAAGACTTGGAGAAGTTATACAGTTTGGCACAAGAACTGCAGGATCTGTGACTTCCAGAAGTTGAAATTCATCTAACAGGGTTTCAAGGTATGACACAGACACAATTAGGTTTATTGGCTAAAAATTGTCATGAATTGAAGGCCTCTATAGAAGGCAAGGGACACTACCCAAGCGGCAAATTGAAAGGAAGTCAACCCAGATTAGAGCCAATAGTAGAACAGCATGAGAGTGAGAAGTTATGCTCACAATCAAAACGGCGATTTGACCCAAATCGACCCCGAATATTGGATTCGGAAGCTTTACGATCTCTATTTGGTTTTCCTTTAGAATTCAAAGTAGAGGCTGAGAAGGAGACTGAGGACTCGGAACAATTCATAGAAATCTATGATGGTAAAGAAGTCAGTATGATGACAATGAAACAGAAGAGTCAAGAACAGAGTCCGAAAATAGCAGAAAACGATACTCCTCAGATGGAAAGGACAGGACAAGAGAAGGTCAAAAATGTACTTGCAGAAAAGGGTGATGAGATCAGCATGGTACCTCGCTATACGACCACCGAATTACGAGATGCTCAGAAAGCAGACGATAATTTGACTTTGATCTTATACTTCTTGGAAAACAATGCTGAACCAGCACAAAGCGAGGTAGCAATTAGCTGCCCAGCCGCTAAAACATATCTGCTCAATCGAGAGTTTTTCTACCTGAATGATAATGGTATCTTGCATAATGTTTCAAAATATGGTGTTCACCGATTGGTGGTACCGCAGAAGTATAAAGAAGAAATGATGAGCCTAAGCCATGATCTAGTTTGTACGGGTCACCAAGGAGTACAACGAACTCGTGAGAGGATCAAGGCCAGGTATTATTGGTATCGAATGCACAGTGATGTAAGAAGTTTTGTCAAATCATGTAATAAGTGTAACCGGAGCAAAAAGGCATCACGCCAGGCAAAAGCCCCAATGACAAAATACCACGCTGGCGCACCTATGGAAAGAGTCCATCTTGATTTTCTAGGTCCTTTACCAGAAACACCAAGAGGGAATACCAATATTTTGGTAATGGTGGACCAGTTTACGAAATGGTGTGAAATAGTTCCTCTTCCGTCACAGACAGCAGAGACCACCGCCAAGGCTGCAGTAAATGAGTTCTTTGCTCGTTTTGGATGTCCTTTCTCTGTACATACTGATCAAGGTCGAAACTTTGAGAGCAAGTTGTTTAAAGCCATATGTGAACTTTTTCATATCCACAAAACCAGAACAACACCTTACAGACCTTCGCCAATGGACAGGTTGAAAGATACAACCGCACTTTGATGGATGCCGTCCGATGTTTCGTAGCAGAGTCACAACGAGACTGGGATGAATACCTCTCCCAACTTGCTTGTGCCATAAGATCATCAGTAAACAGACATACTGGAATGACGCCAAACAAAATGATGCTCGGACGAGAAATCAACTTGCCATCAGAATTGATATTTAAAAATGATAGAGAGGAACTGTTTGAAAATGAGGAGCAGTATGTTACAAGCCTTCGTAATAACATCCAAAAAATACACGAGATTGCCAGAAAAACCTTGAAGACTGCACAGAAGACGATGAAAAGGGACTATGATTCCAAAATGAGAGAGGTTGAATACCAACCAGGCGATTTTGTTTATGTGCTGGATACGGCTCATATCAAAGGAAGAGCCAAGAAACTGGACCCCCCTTGGAAAGGCCCAGGAATTATAGTGGAAAGATTATCGCCTTACATATACAGAGTCAGGTTTGAAAATGTAGTTACTATAACAAATCATGACAGGATGAAAAAATGCCACGACCGTCATTTACCATCGTGGTTAAGTGTCGCTAAACAGAAGCTTCAAGAAGGAGAGAAATTGCTGAATGTTTCCAAGACAGATACTCCTTACTGTATCTGCAGGCAACCAGATGACGGTTCGTTCATGATCTATTGCGACCACTGTGGCGATTGGATGCATGGACGTTGTGTAAAACTTTCCAGACAGCTAGCTGAAACAATTGACAAGTACCAGTGTCCCCGATGTCAGACCCCGTGGTTGTATCCCTCCTAGATATAACCGGTCATCAACCCATTTTATTTTTCAGAAACATGGATTATTGGAAGATGGTGGCGGAGAGAGCAGAGGTGGAAACAACGGGAGAGAGTGCGAGGACAGGGGATGATAGGAATAATAACATCATTGCACCGTCGAACGTGCCGGACATGTTACCAACCATGTCTGTTCAGGACATTTGGAGCAAGGAAGTAACCGTTACCCCGAAGGAGGTGGTTCCACAGATAGAGGTACAGAAGACAGAAGTAGAACGGATAGAGGAAGGGAGTAATGAGGAGTCTGAGGAGGAACAGAAAAGAAGTTGGAAAAGATCGAGGGTAGAGATGGAGACGAGGAAAGGGTCCGAGATATGCTTAGAATGCCGTCAGATGATGCCGAAGAGGATGTCTCTGTGATTAAGAAAGATGACAGGAGGGCCAGCTGTCCAATTTTTGGGTGCGACTGGAAAACTCAGAAACATAGGAATCATGTAAACAGGATGCACCTACCCAGAGTTATGTGGGACAATCCCAACCCCCCTGTTAAGCAAAACAATTATCACAACCTCAACAACATCAGAGGGAAAGTTCTACTGTTTCTGACACAGAAGATAGTGGGGAGCAAGTCAGTACTCGAACTGCTGGACTGGTGTATAAAAAGGGTGGAGTCGTTGATCCCGAAGAAGGCTGCGCTATTGGGACGCCAGATAGAGCAAATGAGGAGCCTAACAACAACGATGAGATGGCAGCGGCCCGTGTACAATAGGTATACCATGTACCCGCCAAACCACACCAGTGTGCTGATCCACTGGAGGTATCAGGTAGCCCTGCTGAAGCATCTCGACGGTCCTGACATTGACACCTACTTGAACTTTGGGCTGGACTTCATGATCGACCCTGACAACCTTGAAGTACCTTCTCGAAGGGAAAGGAAGACATTGATGGCGAGATCCTTGCTCAATGTTCATGCGCCCCAGCCAGAATGGGATGAAGCAAAGGCAGAGGATGACTCCGGTGTTATTACCATGGACGTCTGTGGAGAACCAGATGAGTTGGAAGCTAGTGACAGTATCGAGGAGGAGGTGATCCAGAGAAAAGTGACCATAGGATCCCAAAACTACACCCTGGTATTAAGGGGGACCACCCTCGATATTAGTGGTGGGGTTCATCGTAGATCGCCATCACCAGAGGAGACTACGGAGTCAGAGGACCATCGTTCCATTAGGGAGGTGTGCGACGCCTTTGATGCCCACTTCCACCTGGATCGATCCAGTAAAAGACTCCTGGGGAACCTGTCTCTCACCATGGAGACGTGAACAGACGAGTCCATGGAGAGACCTTCAAAGGTACCGGTGAATCTGATTGGTGGAACTCTGATCTACTGTGATCCCAAGTCCTTCCTAACCAGCGTGCCCATAGACGACAAGTGGAGAGTGGCCATTGGTTTGCATCCCAAGAAGGTTCAAGGTTTGAGAGCACAGCACTACCAACAGTTCCTTTCTCTGGTCCAGTCAAGACGGGTTGTAGCAGTTGGGGAAATCGGTTTAGACCGAACAGTCAGCGAGAAGTATTGGGCTGAACAACTAGAATTTTTGGAAACCATAACATCTACACTTAAAAATGCAGGAAAACCTATTATTTTGCATGTCCGTTCCACACGTCAAGATAAATTCAGTTCATTGTTATATATGTTGCTACTTCAGTTTCTTTCGGACAAGTTTGCGACCAACCAAGTATTCATTCTTCACTGTTTTACTGGTTCTTTCGAAATTCCCAAAGCCTGGTTTACACAGTTTCCCAACACCTATTTTGGATTCACCTTTTTGGCATCCTCGTTCGCTCAAGCTCAGATCAATGCCCTGAAGTCTGTACCTAGGGACCGTCTACTCGTGGAGACGGATGCTCCTTATATTGCACCAAGCGGAATCAGAATCAACAGCCCGGTGTACCTTGGTGAAGTCCTGGAAGTGGTGGCCAGACATCGACACGAACTTCTGGAAGATGTGTGTCGCCAGACTTGCATCAATGCCTTTGCTGTCTTTGGACAGTAAAGAGCATTGCATTTCATCGTAGAATAATCAACAGTGGTACCGACCAAAGATCCTGTATGCTACCTGTTCATGATAATTGAATGAAAAGAAGGAAGTAGTGACAGGCTACAGTCGAGACTGGTATTTTTGCTAGAAAGGGATCTTTGGTAATTCTGTAAATATGTATGTAAGCATTAATGACAAGGAAGTCCATCATTAAAGAGATGGTATGTTTATTTTTATTGAAATATTGTTGAATATACATTGTTGTATATATTCTGGAGCCAGGAAGGATTCAGAGAGTTATGGATATAAGTTTATTTTTAGACTGGTCTACATATGCGAAGTACTATGTTCGAAATTTGAACTATTTAAAAAAGAAAATTGATGCTCACAGGAATTATGATAAAATATTAACATATTTATACTCCAAAGAATTTGGATAGACTCAAGAGTTTCGAAGGCCAAATTGAAGTCAAATGCTTTTAGAAGACAGCTCAACCCAATCCAGTTCAACGCCTGATGTAAGCACTCTTCCTATTTGGAAAGGGGGGAAGAGTGTAGTATGTTCGGAACAAGGGACGAGAGGGAAGAAGGGACGAGATATCGAGTGACGAGTGGAAATGATGAAGCCCGAGAAATACGATGGGAGGGATATGACATGGAAAAGGCCAGAGACGAAAGCGGATGAAGTTGCAGGAGAGAGATGGTTTTTTAGCGGGAAGACTAGCAGACAGAAGAGAAGAGATTGGTGTGAAAGTCAGGCAGATAAGGGAGCGACAGATATTAGTGGTAGGTTTAGCAATAGGACAGTGGTAGCCTGTGACTTATGAATCAAATTGTACTGATAAAGTTACGATAACACCATAAACCATCTTCCTTAGCAACCTAGTTTCATTTCCATAGCACAACAACACATTTTTTTTTTAAATAAAAATATTCTATAATATATCCTGGCACTAATTATTAGCAGTATTTATGTTATGATGTGTTTGTATGTTTATATTGAATTTTTATCTAATATATGAATTGGTCACCAATAATTGCACAAAAGTATGAACGGGTATACATGTCACATGATTTTCGTATAGAGGAAATTTCTAATGCATGTAAATTAAAATGATATATACATCCCTATTATATGCTGATGATATTATTTTAGTATCAGAATCTGAAGAAGGATTACAAAATGGGTTAATGTGTTAAGTAAATTCTGTTCCTCCTGGAAATTGGAAGTTAATACAAACAAATCCAAAATAATGATATTTAACTCTAATGGTAATTCATTCCTCAATCACTTTAAATTGGATAATGAATACTTAGAGACAGTTAAATCATACTGCTACCTTGGTGTTACTGTTAGCTACACTGACAACTTGAGCCAAACTAGCAAAAACCTAATGGAAAAGGGCAGAAAGGCATGGTTCAAAATTAAAAAGACAATTACTCTAAACAATCCTTGCAATCTTCTTGAAAAACTTTTTGATTACCTGGTTGTCCCCATCTTCCTGTATGGAAGTGAAGTTTGGGGTGTAGGTAATAAGTTCAGAGATTCTGACCCTTTTGAACACCTACATCTAAAATTTATCAAAGAAATTTTAGGGGTACAGTGTAAAACTACTAATGTAGCTTGTCTATCAGAGACAAACAGAACTACAAATGTACTTTGCATCTAAAAATCAAACTTTCAGCTATAAAATTACTTGATCACATAGTTAACTCCCCAAATATACTTGTAAATAAAATTTATATAAATACAGAAAAAACCAATAAATGGGTAACCACTATAAAAGAGTGGATTAATAAGTTAGGAATTGGACATTTTAACACAAATAATAGTAAATGTTATATTAAAGTAATGATTTTTTGATTCGAATAACGAAAATTTGAAATATCTTTTAAACTGTAGATTTTAAAGTAGAAGTGTAAACGAGAGTTGTGTAGAGAATCAAGGGTGCTAATTTAATTTGGAAGTTTGCAGACCAGAAAGTGAACGGCTTTGGCCCTGCTCATATAGAAAAATCGCATTTTAAAGGAATTTTTGGGTGTATATTTTGACAAATTTTGATGAAATACGGAGGGAATAAGTCTGTAAAAGAGAACAGCTTGCGGCCGTGGGTTTAAATCCCCAAGGACAATAGACACTCGACAGTCTCCTACACGCACTATTGAGTTCATTGATTTTTACCTGGAAAATATTTTTATAAATTACTTGGACATTTTTCATTATTTTTATTTTTTCACTAAATATATAGCACTTCTGTCTTTAATAGTGAAAAAATGAAGTCGTCATATATCATATAATATGAAGAATATATCATTGTCGTTTTGTTCGATTCTGCATGACATTTTTAATGTAAGAAACGGAACGAAAAATTAGTTTTGAGATTGTGCAACTTCCTAATTAAAAATACCTAAAAACTGCAAAAATTATTGATGAATCATTGATACTTGCAATTGTTTTACGTAACTATTCTACTAAAGCAAGTTAATATCTTTCAACTCAAACGTGTGCTAAAAGTTTGGAAATATATATTTAACCTATTCCACTTCGAAATGTTTATGCAAAACAAGAATACGAAGTTTCGACCTTTGTGTTTGTTTGTTTTGACTTTTCATGAATACAAGGCCCGTTTTTTATTTGGTTTTCGGTTGCATTATAAACTGTCCCTGTTTATCTTTTTCCTTGTGTCAAGTTGTTTTGTGTATTATTTATGTGCTACATTCAATATAAGTTAAATAATTCATCTGATCCCAGATAGTTTCAACAGTTACAACTGTTCTTAAACCTTAATGAATTGGCAGACACATGTTCCAAATATTTTCAGCATTGGCTTTAACGTGACATTTATTCGATTTTTGTCCCCCGACGCTTCGTCGAAGGGGACTATAGAAATGGGTATCGTCCGTCCGTCCGTGTGTTTGGTTTCCAGATGATAACTTGCGAATGAAAAGTCAGATTGAAGCTAGGTGTGGCATGTAAGTGTATCTTATGAATATCTAGGTCAAGTTCGATAATGACAATTTTTCGACATTTTTTTCTAGAGTTATGCCCCTTTTTATACCTCAAAATTGGAGAGGAGATGATCACAATGGCACTGTTACACATGGCCGGTCTAGAGAATTCCGAATTCATATGAAAAATCCAGAGCAAACTGGAAGTGGCTGTATCCGATTCAATGACTTAAAAATAAAAGAAGCTATCTTCGCTGCATATTCTTGTCCAATTCATCTGAGGGTGGAGGGGTGGGCCGGTAGGTATATTTATATTCATATGTGGCAGTCGAAAAGAGAAATATATCGGGAGTGTAACGATATAATTGGGTCAGTGAAAGGATCACAATTAAGCGAAAAATATTGAGGCGAAGTGGGGAGGGGGAAAAGGACAGATGTTTACCTTGAAGTAAGGAAGAGGAAGGGGCATATATTTTTGAATGAAACAAGTGCCTGTGGTACGTGAGTTCTTTAACATCTTTTAATCGGAAGGTGGTATTGTTTTTAACCACGAAACCTTTGACTTGCGCCCATATTAATTATATCGGGTTAAGTTCACAGTGTCGAACGTGGGTTCTTAATACTTCATATGTCTGTGTAAATTAGCAATTTTATCTGTTTTTATAAACTACTGGGGTTGTTTTATTTTTTCATATAATACTTTTTGGTATCAGTAGCAGAAAAAGGAATGTTTTGTTGTGTAAGATAGTTTTGGAGAGCAGCTTTTTTGTTTTTACTAAAATTTGGACACACTGTATCTTTTGTTTTTACATTGTGATAACTTGCATTATCTAACACAACCAAGCTATGATTTTTCAGAGCTGGCATCAATTGATTTTCAAACCACTCAAGAAAGACAACACTATTCATCTCCTGGTGATACAAAATGTACTTTGATTTGGCCTGAAACACTAAATCGCAACCGTCAATCAAACCCTCACTTCGCGTACCTGCATGCAAAACAATCAAACGTTTGCCTTTACCAGAGGGTATTTTTGGGGCATCAAACCCATCATTCGGAAGCAACATGATCTGTGCAGTGATTTTGGTTAACCCATGTTTCATCCATGTACACGATATCACACCCTGCTTCCCTAAGAGATTTGATCTTTCTCAGATAATTACACCTATCATTGATAATAGACACTTGATCGTACAGAACTTTTCGATTAACACCTATTTTTCACACGAAATACCCAAAAAATGTTCGCGCCTTGCTCCACTCCGCGCCATTATTTTAAGTGCACCCCCCCCTCCCCCCTAACTTGAAATCCTGGATCCACCCCTGAATATATCCAAGATCAATGAGAGTTCGAGTAAGTTTTGACTTTGATATGTTAATAGAATCTCTTATTTCCTTATGCAGTGTGGGAAACCATTTTTTTCAAACACTCGCCAAAATGGCGAGTGGACTGAAACAAGTACTCGCCAAAATGAAATAGATCTCGCCATGTTTGGCGAGTGACATTTTTTTTAAACTCGCCAACAAACACCAAATAAACAATACAGTAATGTTCAACAATTTATTTTGCAGATTTTGACAAGTCATTAACTTGGTCAAAAAGGATCAACGCTCTCTTAAGAGCTGCGTTGATCTCTTATTCCTCAATTTCGTTGTCTTCCGTCTTCATCAAGTACGGAAGCCAGACTAAGTTTTAATACGCTGTATAAAACATGTATGTCAAATCTGGTTCCGACACATATTTAACTTTTTGTCTTCGCTACGAATTCGTTTTAAATATTTCAAAACCAAATTATTGTATTTGCATTAACTTTAAAAGTCATCACATCTATTTGTATTTGTAATGAAAAAATATTTCACTTAATCGTGAAATCGACCTTGGCAAAATTATGCGGGTCGGGATTGTATACTTAATTTTTCTGTAGACAGAAAGTGTCATGATCTCCAACGTTGGAGGTAAAGATAGATACAGATACATCACGTACAAGCAAACAACAAACAAATGCTTTATTGTCAATCAAGACGCCCACATTGAGCAGAATAATCAATAAAATCACAGTATACAATTGATTGATATAATAATTTTCATTGGATAGGACAATACAAACAAAATTAAATTAAAATCACATTTAGTTAGAAAGATAGTTGTAATGGTTGTATTTTAGTTTTACCAAGCACAGAGACCCATTCAATCTACAATTTAATTAAGGCAGAGTTCTAGTAGTACTATAACAATTAGTAGCAGCATGATGCATAAAAAAAAAAAAAAAATAAATAAATAATTTACTAAGTATTATTATCCCTAATTAGTGGGTATTTTAGCTTAAAATATAATTTCTCTTATTATATAATTTTGTTAATAAAGCATATAACTGATTATAAATGTAGTGATCATCTGCTGAAAGAAGACAGACAAATTTACTTTTAATGTTCAAAAATTTAAGGTTTGAAAAGCGAGATTCAATTTGATCCAGAATCTCCCTCCTAGTGTTGGTTAGTGAGGGACACTCCAAAAGAAAGTGGATCTCATTTTCCACATCTAGCTTGCACAATCTACATATTCTTTGTTCAGCTGGAATATTCATATATCTTCCTTTTTCAATCTCAAGTTTATGTGAGCTAATATGAAATTTAGTTAAAATTTTTCTCTGGTTATATGTTCCCCAATTCAGATAAGGTTCAAAAACAAACTGATCTTTAAATAATCTATATGTTCTAAGTTTATTACCACATGAATTATGTCTCTTATCATTAATTAGCTCATTCTTCCAGGTATTTTTGTAATTCATACAAAGACACTGGAATATATGTTTTTTTAGAGTGGATTTAAGGTTAAATATATGACGGAATGTTTTCTTATCGAGCAATGTCCAATGATTAATAAAAATGTTGGATAAATGACACAGTTAACAGAAAATTGAACTGTTTGGGAGCTATGGTATTTTAAAGCTGTAAACCAGTTATCGTTGTGAGAGTTTTCAAGTTCCTACTTGCCTTTAACAACTGTTACTCGCCAGACCGGCGAGTAATATGGATTAGGCACAGCCTACAGGTAGCAACAACCAGGTTTTTCAAAATGTTTATAATAATATGGGTAGGCATGGCCTATAGAGAGGATGTTTATAAGTATTTGAAATTAAATGATACTAAAAATACCTTAACATTTTGTGTATATACCTATTAATAATTTTTCTGATTCTTGTTAGACTTCTTCTTCTTCATCTTTACTTACGGAATAGCATACTGAGACTGAGCATTAATTTTCAGCTTGAACTAACATCTTCTAGCTTGTAGTTGTAACAAGATGTAATACTTTATAGATCTTTTTCCGGAAAATCGCCATTTGCATATGATGCGTATGTCACGTAGGTCAAGTGTAACGATGGCAGCCATGTAAACAAAGCGTAGGAGCGGTGATTTTAACTGGAAATAAAGAGTGAATACTACAAACAACTGTCAAAGGAGGCAAAGCGTCGCTACGACGATTAACTGTTACAACTTGGGGTAGAAAACTTAGATAAATTTGATCCATTCATTGATTCAGACGACTGGATAGATGATATTACACAATGGCCAGACTTACAATTTAGGCAGATTTATGTTTATCTCATAGACACACCTAGATACGATAACATAACCCTCATTCCGCTTGTGCTCCATTTAGGGTTACGAATCGATCCCATTCAACGTATGGGAGCAGTGCCCGAAGTGATTCACACAGGGCGGTTTTTTTGTCCTAATTCCGTTGTAAGTGGTTGGAAAAATTAACGGGGGTGAAAGATAAATATATTTAGGTAAACCTTGAGGTGTTAAATAATCGCTGCAGCAATCCATGGTAGACTTATATCCATCTGAAAATTTGAATGCATAAAATCTTCTTTCTGTCCGACATTTTGTTTACAAGTTGCTAGTTCACATGCACTTGCCTCGTTTTTTGAGATATCCTTATTTGGATCAATTTTATAGTAAAACGTAATAACAGTTTTCCATATTTGGCATATATGGATAGGCTCCGCCCATCGCGAGAGTCTACGTAAGGTGTTATGGCAGACAAGTAACAATTTTCAAATACGAAACAGGTCTTGAAGATAGAAACAGGGATTGTAACACTTATTTCGTATCACCATTACTTAAAAATTGTTGGGAATAATAAGATATGACCAGATATGCAAAAAGAAAGTTGAAATATTCACGGAACGAAAATTCTAATTTGCTCCCATACGTTGAATGAGATCGATTCGTAACCCTAAATGGAGCACAAGCGGAATGAGGGTTACGTTATCGTATCTAAGACACACCGGGACCTTACAGAAGGGAAAATTTGAAATGTTACAAGTCACTAGAAGCTTACAATCAAAATTGTGTCCGGTGACCACGACCTACATCCAGATGGCTGCCATGAGCAGACATAGTTTTAACATAGAACCCTATGGGATTTTAATAGTAACTTAGATGTATTCGGCATGCAGACGTTCTTAAGAGGACTTAGTTACGTCAGGTGAGTGATACCAGACCTGGCGAAATTCCCGAGACTCTTGTCTGACATTCGGTCAGACAAGCTGAAATCTTGTGTCTGACCGAACTCAAGTTTGTCGGACCGGATAATTTTTCTGCAAAAATCAATACTTGATCAAAGCTGATCGAATAAAGGCTATTTCTAACCAATGTGGCCCTGGTGGCTCAGTAAGTTAGGTTGTTGGATTACCTAACAGCTCGTACAAGCCTATCATCAATGCAGCGTGGGTTCTCGCCCAGCTTTATAAATTACAAAAAAGGTTGCACTCGACTCGCAGCTGCAAGTGATAAAGTTTACCAGATGGTTGCCCATGGTCCTCCGGCTTCTTCCACCACTAAAATTGGTCGCCATGCTATAGCTGAAATATTGCTGAAAGTGGCGTTAAGCAACAAAAATCAAAATCTAACCAATGACTTTTATTTATTTTATTACTTTCAAACATTTTAAGGACAAATTCCTCTAGGTCTTTTGAACAAGTACTGTTTGGTGTTCCTATTCCCAGAAATCTTTCAATTATTTCTACTCTGAAAAACGAATGTAAATGGCTTCCTGTTCATCACCAGAGCCCAGAGATACATTTGTATCTGTCGACCCATCCATCATGAAGGAAAAGAAAGATCTTCCCAACATACTAAATATATAAAAATGTGCTTGCAATTGTTTTATTTTTTTTTTTTGCAAATTTATTTGCAAACGAACATATATTTTATAGTTAAAACACACTAAACAAATTATTTTTTTATTTCAATATTCCGATTTTGTTATGGTCCGTTTTGGTTATGGGATGGAACATCTGGTAGCGTCAATATTTTTGCCATGATGGGTTAAGCTTAAGGTATTTTCTTTTAGGCTTCGTAGTTACTTTGAGGATTTCTGCCGATATTTTACGTTTTAGAGCTTTTCCCCGACACATATTTTCAATCATTCAAAGCATGTTTCTTTTTTTCAAACCGGAAATTATTTTTAATGAGTCACTTCCGCTCATGTGTGAAAAAGTAAACTCCGAAATCCATGTCGGACATCTGGTCCGGAAAAAATACGATTTTAGTCGGACCAGCAACAAAATACGTCAGACTTGTCCGACGGTCCGACGAATTTCGCCACCTCTGCGATACAGGCTCATCTGAGCCTCTAGTTTTAAAAAGTGTTGTTCAAGTTATGAATTTATCCATTCAGAGTTTGTGTTTAAAAATTATTCTGTGTATGTCTGTCCACCTGTTACGACCGACAATCGTAATTTTCATTTCGATTTTAATAAAATATTTTACGTCCGTTGCGTTGCAACAGTATATTTTACGACATCGTTTACGCATCTGCGCAATTGCTGTAAACTGGTTGTCTCTCCTTGAAGCAATAAAGATGGCTGACGGGCTTAATGTGGTGTCTGTCCACCGGAGAGCAGTAAGTTACGTCCAACACCATGTTATGTGGGACATAACATAGGACAAATAGTTGAAAGCTCCAAGTTATTATAATTCACACAAGCTAATGTAGAGAGAGCTCTCCCGGTGTATCCATTTTACAGGAACTTGTATATGGGCTGTTTCAAAAAAAATGACCCCATTTCTTTTATCATTGACCATTCTAATATGTGATGATTTAAATTGGATCTTTTTGTATCAGAATATGTACTTTGGTACATAGAACCCTGCTGCAAAATTTCATGGCATTATCTGCTACCACTAAAAAATAGCATCCAAAAATGTATCAAAAAATGTCAGGAGTGTAACACTTTTAGTGTGACATTTACAAAGATGCATGTACTGCCATGTTGTGTAATTAGAAAACAAATAATTGTACAGTAGAAAAATATATCTTATGGAAAACTTTGATATTTTAGCTAAAATTTCATGCATAATATATGCATTTTTTTGTAATTTTGAAGACAGGACCAGATAGGTAAAATTACCATGTATCAAAAAAATAAAGGTCAATAAAACTGTTTGTGTTGTCTAAAAGTGAAATTATTTAGGTATGTAGCATACTTCTCAACAACTGACAATGGTTAATTGTCTCTTTAAGTACAAAAAATGTATCATAGCTGAAACAAGAAGCATCAACATGTCTCTGTGAGCTTTTACATCAATCCTATATTCAATAGAAAAACACCTGTGGAATAT
>MJUT01060618.1:50305-67567 GCA_002080005.1 Gigantidas platifrons | reverse complement strand
TGTTATTGATTTGACAACAAGGCTGCTCACCCAGTTATTTGTGAGGGTATATGTTGTTATTAATTTGACAACAAGGCTGCTCACCCAGTTATTTGTGAGGTTATATGTTGTTATTTTTAATTTACAAGGCTGCTCACCCAGTTATTTGTGAGGGTATATGTTGTTATTGATTAAACAACAAGGCTGCTCACCCAGTTATTTGTGAGGGTATATGTTGTTATTGATTTGACAACCAGGCTGCTCACTCAGTTATTTGTGAGGGTATATGTTGTTATTGATTTGACAACAAGGCTGCCCACTCAGTTATTTGTGAGGGTATATGTTGTTATTGATTTGACAACCAGGCTGCTCATCCAGTTATTTGTGAGGGTATATGTTGTTATTAATTTGACAACAAGGCTGCCCACCCAGTTATTTGTGAGGGTATATGTTATTATTGATTTGACAAACGGGCTGCTCACCCAGTTATTTGTGAGGGTATATGTTGTTATTGATTTCACAACAAGGCTGCTCACCTAGTTATTTGTGAGGGTATATGTTGTTATTGATTTGACAACAAGGCTGCTCACCCAGTTAGTTGTGAGGGTATATGTTATTATTGATTTGACAACCAGGCTGCTCACCCAGTTATTTGTGAGGGTATATGTTGTTATTAATTTGACAACATGGCTGCTCACCCAGTTATGTGTGAGGGTATATGTTGTTATTGATTTGACAACAAGGCTGCTCACCCAGTTATTTGTGAGGGTATATCTTGTTATTGATTTGACAACAAGGCTGCTCACCCAGTTATTTGTGAGGGTATATGTTGTTATTGATTTGACAACAAGGCTGCTCACCCAGTTATTTGTGAGGGTATATGTTGTTATCGACTTGACAACAAGGCTGCTCATCCAGTTATTTGTGAGGGTATATGTTGTTAATCACACTAGGATTACACTTGCATGGCCACATCATTTCACCATGAGTTGAGATGTGTGCCCATAAAACTCATTTGACCTCGCCTTTTTTCCAAGACATACATTTTTATTAAAATCACCATGTTTTTAAAATTACCAAACAGCTAATTATAACTCAAGTTATGAGCCTCTGTTAGATACACTACTATAGCAGAGTCACTGAATGCTTGTAGTTAATTGAATACTAGCTGAGAATGTAACATATGTTGGATAAAGGCCGTTATTATATGGACAAAAATATGTTTGCCAAACACAGACAAAAATTTCATATGCAATCATATTTTTACCATTAACTAAGAGGCGTAATTATTATAACAAATATGCATTTGACCTTTATTATCATTCTGTTTTAATTACTGTTGATTCATTTCAACAAGGCTGCTCACGCAGTTGTTTGTGAGTGTATATGTTGTTATTCACACGAGGAATACGCTTACATGGCCACATCATTTCACTATGGGATGGAGATGTGTGCACATAAAACTCTCTTAACTCGGCTTTTTTCCATAACATATATTTCATTCAAATCGCTCTGTTTTTACAGTTACATAAGCAGCCTACAGCAGCTTAACTTGGGGTCGCTGTTAGCTATTAAGCTTATTTGTCTAGGGAAAACTGAAAACGAGGTACACAATACTTCCTTTTTACAAATTAGCTTAAAGTTGTAATGGTTTATTTTTTCATGACACTTCGGGTCAAATGGCAGTTTATGGACTGGTCTGTCACCCACAAAATAGTATATGGACCTCAGCTTCGCTTCCGTCCATATAATATTTTGTGGGTGACATCCCGGTCCATAAACTGCCATATGGCCCTTAGTACCAAAACTATTTGTTAATTCTAACTTGACGCCCTTCATTGGCTATATAAATAATACAATGATAAAACTCACGATATATTTTAATTCGCTCACGCGTATTGACGAACAAATTACAAACATCATTCCCTAGTGAATTTATGTATTCATACAGCACTGTGGTGCATAACAAACATAAAAATGCACGTATAGTTTTTACCTATATTTTTCCGGAATAAATACTTAAAACAACCATCAATGGACTTTGACTTTTGAAATTTAACATCTTACGGTGAAGTCGTTTACAAGGAACGCTGATGACATTAAAACACATGGCTACCGATTTATTTACGATTTTGTGAGCATTTTATTGGTTTAAGTTGCTAAATTCAAAATGCCATTAAATTGGAAAATATCAGTAACTTCATAGCATCACAGTCTATTTATACATAAAAGAAAAACAACTGTAAACATGAAGGTTAGTGAATTTTGCTATGAAATGCATTTCCATTACTGACTTCCACTTCAAAAAAATAAGTTAGATTTTTCCTACTAGAATCGAAATAATTCATGGAAGCCAGAGTTTGCATCACGTTTTAACATGGGTAACATTATTTTCGTTACATTTTATCACTCGCTATCGCTCGGGATAACATTTTTACGAAAATAATGTTACCCATGTTAAAACTGTATACAACTCTGGCTTCCATGAATTATTTCTTAAATATAATATAACATTCTGGACTAAAATTTTATATTTTTTTTTTACTACTATTTATCAAAATTCATCAAAATCCCTACATTCGTAATTGAAATGCATTGAATAAGCCAAGCAAAAGAGTGAGGGATAGCATTCCAAAGCGCCCTTCTTTATTACTGGATCGGCCCCGTCAGTAGAGATATAAATAAAACAAAAAACCAGGCACCATTTCGCTTCCCGCCAAAAAGACCACACACTACAATGTACAACAAGAAACAGAAAAATGGACACTACAATAGCTTGATTGATTGATTGATTGATTTTTGGTGTTTAACACCACTTTCAACAATATTTAAGCTATATCATGGCGACCAGTTTTAGTGGTGGAGGAAGCCAGAGTACCCGGAGAGAACCACCGACCATGGGCAAGCAACTGGTAAACTTTATCACTTGCGGTTGCGAGTCGAGTGCACCCTTTTTTGTAATTTACAAAGCTAACTCATTGAGCCACCCGGGCCCCTCACTACAATAGCAGGTTCATTGGATGATACAACATATGTTGTATAAAGACTGTTATTTTTGGACAAGAATATGTTTGCCAAACAACATAGACATGCAATTTCATAAGGAATATCTAGAGTAAAAACCCTATCAAATTAGTACTTTTTAGGACTGTTGGAGCTTTTTTTTTTCTCTGCTTAATTTCCGAAAACATAACATTTATAGAGAACAATCCAATGAATGTTTCTTCCTAGTTTGGTTCTAATTGGGATAGTGGTATCCGAGATGAAGATTAAATGTTAAAATTTAAGGACGACGACGCCGAAGGACGCAAATCCTAGTTCTCAACGACGAGTGCATTGAGCTGTATGTTCATTCATCAAATGTGTATTTACTTGCTTTTGATCCTAGCGATTCTATAGATAAGACAATATCTAGGCGTCCTGCAGTCCGTTGACGTTGTGATTTTTATTTATTTGTTGTTGTCGTTTTATCTGTCAGCCATTAACCCCCCTCAATTGCCTCCTCTTAGAGACTATGCATCTTATGTAGCAGCTCTTGTTGTGTATAGAGGAAGAATATATGCAAATCATTAGGTCAGTTTGACCTACTTTCTTTGTTAAAAGTATTCAACAGTACAAATTTTAATTGCATTGTTGAATTACGTAATTTTGCAATTAGCTTAGGTAGATTTTTATGGATATGTTTCTATTGGGTTTTTATTAAATATACTTTCAAAAGAACTCACGTTTATTGTTTTCTTATCTTGCAATGCAGCTTCCTTTGAGTTGTATTACAATGTAATTGATTTCTCTCATTATTGGTTATTAAGCTTTATATCCATCACGTGATATCATATTTATTACTGGTATACAATGTATACAAAGCTTGAAACACAAGATGAAATGTTCATACGCTTCGTGCAGAACTATTTTACAGCGGATGTATCTTGCGATAAATAGTTTTGCTTTCAATTCTTACGAATGGTTAAATGTATTATCTACTGAACGGATGTAAACAAATGTAGTTATCTCCGGCATGATAAAATAAAAAGTCGGTTGTTGACTGGTTAATGACCCGTGGGTACAAAACCCATGCAACCAACATGTAGCTACGTCACCGTAGATTTTATGTTGCTATGCATTGCATCCCAACTGGAGTACGAAATATTCGTTAGAACACACAAACACAACGATAAGAAGCAAATGTGTTCTTGTGGTACGGGACAGAATAGAAACGATTGATTCGTGCCACATGGTACTTTGTTTTCTGTATATTTCACATTTGTAAATTGAAGGACAGAAAACACAATGGCCAAAAGAAAAAGAAGAACAGACAAATAAAGATCTACAAAATATACATAGGTCGTTAGATCTAACAGCTCATTCAAGCCTATCACCAATACGGCGTGGGTTTGCGCCCGGCTTTGTAAATTACAAAAAAGGGTGCACTCGACTCACAGCCGCAAGTGATAAAGTTTACCAGTTACTTGCCCATGGTCGGTGGTTCTCTGCGGGTAGTCCGGCTTCTTCCACCACTAAAACTGGTCGCCATAATATAGCTGAAATATTGTTGAGCGTTAAACACAAAAATCAAATCAAAAATCTACAAAACACTACTCTGAAAACTAAAGATCGAGTAGCACAAACCCCACTATAAACATTGGGCGAACCCAAGTGCTCCTTCATAGGGGTGATCAGTTGATCGCCTGGTATCACAACGATGACGGCCAAATGGGTCTTGGAAGAAGTTGGTGAAATAAACACTTGGGATCACAATGATGACGATAAATGGAGCATTTAGGAGATGATGACTATATCACATATTCCTATGATGGCGATCGATGAAACATATATCACCTTGTATCACAATGATGGTGTTTGGTGGTGATAAATTTATTACGTAAAATCAATGATGTCGATCGATAGAGCCTTTATATGCGGTCACGCATTCCTCACAATAGAAGGTGATGTAGTGATCACCTGTCGTTGTGTCAATCTTATAATGATACATGTCAATTTTTTTGACAATATGACTTATGGGTATCAGTGACTTTAATTGTCAATGGTGTATCTCCCTATATAAGCCATATAACGAAATATCCTGGTTTAAGACCATTTGAGAGGTGTTATAATGTTATATCTCCAATGTTTTTATTCAACTTCCGGAACTTTGACCTCTGATATCTCCATTTCTACAAAAATGGACATCTATCATTATAAGATTGACATGACGAACAGGTGATCACTACATCACCTTCTATTGTGAGGAATGCGTGACCGCATATAAAGGCTCTATCGATCGACATCATTGATTTTACGTAATAAATTTATCACCATGTTACATGACGATGTTACAATGATGGCGACCCATAAAGCCTTAATACGAGTTGATACATTTAACACGTGATATCACATTGATTAAGATCTTTATAGGAAATGATGAATTCAATCTCTACATAAAATCGTATGTAACAACTTACAAAAAGGTGAGAAAAAAAACTTATCAGCTGGTCAGTAAATAGCAACATGATGTCAGAATTGACCTTTGAAAGAGAATGTATTTGTTCTCAATATCTGTCTTTTTTATTTGTCCCAATAGTTTTTTTTTTAACAGATATCATATTATTCAAAATTGAGTTTTAACCGTGTTAACTATATGTATTTAACATTTAGTATTAACCACGTTAACTATATGTCTTCATCACCGGTTAGTTGAAGTTTAATATTAACAATGTTAGCTGTATGTCATCGTCACTAGTTAGTTAAAGTTTAATATTAACAATGTTAGCTGTATGTCTTCGTCACAACTTGTCCAGTAAATTTTGTGATGACATCGTTTGAAGCTGGAAATGCAACATTATCGACGGAGCAGTCATTCAAGATGGTGCACTGGTTTTCTAATCTGTCATACGACAGGAATGAACACAAATCGAAGTTTTTACAACACAATTTGGCACAAGATAATAAGTTATTGGCATATTCCCTTGTAACCATGTCGTCTGTACAATAGAGATCGTGTACCTTGCTCATGATATACATCCCTCTGTTTACATAAGGCACTCCTGTAAACAAAACAAATACAATTGCATGAATCTGGATCTGTGGGAGTTATGGTGTTTAACGCCACATTCAACAATATTTCAGTTATATTTTGGAGGTCAGATTTATTGGTGGAGGAAACCAGAGAACTGTCACTGACAAAATGTATCATATCATGTTGGATCGAGTACAGCTCGCCATCAGTCGGATTTCCGCTCACATCTTTAGTGATGTTAGGCACTGATTGCATATGCAGCTGTAAACTACCATATGATTACTACCACGACGACCCAGGAACTTGACTATCTATTCTTACCCACACCCTAACCCATACAGCCCAATGCCAGTAGTATATTTGATTCGTTCCGTACAACAACCATATTCGTCTTGTGGAAGATGGAGGGTTGATCCTTGCCGTGAAATAGGTAGGTCTGATTTCTATACTACGCACCCCCGTATGAATGTCTGTGTTTTGTGTATATTTCTTCAAGCTATGGGTTTGAAATTGAGGTCGTAAAGTATTTGATTAATTGATAGATTGATTTTTGGTGTTTAACGCCACTTTGAGCAATATTTCAGCTATATCATGGCAACCAGTTTTAGTGGTGGAAGAAGCCGGAGTACCCGGAGAGAACCACCGATCATGGGCAAGCACCTAGTAATCTTTATCACTTGCGGCTGCGAGTCGAGTGCACCATTTTTGTAATTTACAAAGCCAGGCGCGAACCCACGCCGTATTGGTGATAGGTTTGTATGAGTTGTTAAGTAATCCAACTAGCTAACTCACTGAGCCACCCGGGCCCTGAAAGTATTTGAAAATTATTCCATGCATGTATTACACACGTAGTTATCAAATGGAGTGCGTTAAGTGAGTGAGTGAATGAATGAATGAATTCTGTTTAACGGCGAATGAGTAATTTGTCAGCTATGTCATGACGAGAACAAGTTGCACTCAATGAAATGATAATGAGGTCTGTTTTATACTAGACCAACACGCTGAGTTTGATTTTATAGTGCTATCCCGCTGAAACAACAGTCTGGCGAATCAGTATTTCTTCTAACTCTAAGCAGCAAATACTAATTTTATATATCTTTGGTTTTACCTGACCGGGTCTCGAACCCACGATCCACCTCACTCAAAACGAAAACACTGACCATAACACAACGGTCGTGATTGTAAAATGAAATGTTTCACATGTAAATAGCCATTTACAGTTAAAATGAATTACAGTCAAACCTGCTCATGATGTCACCTCTATTAAGCAGTCACCTATATTAAAAGGTCACCTTCTTCTTGTCCTGTCATTGAAAATTTCATATAAAATTAACCTCTTTTAAAATGTCACCTGTCTTATAAGACCACTTTTTCATTGTCCCAAAGGTGACCTCTTAATACAGGTTTGACTGTATCTAACTTAACATGTATATTAATAATAAATCCGTTATCAACTTTAATTGACTTTCAGACTTCAGCGTCACATTTTTCGTTTCTACCTTAAAATGTATCCCTTAGGGTGGATTTTTTTTTATATTTCCAACATCATTTATAGTATAATTACAGTATTCCAGCTCCTTAACGCTACATCCTTTGCGGGGAAGCAGCATATACTAATTTTATAAGTCTTTGGCTTGACCCAACCGTGGTTCGAACCCACGATCTGGCTGACTCGAAGTGAGCACACTAACCATTACACCGACAATACAGTTGTAATTGCATTATATATATACAGTCAAACCTGTATATAAAGGCCACTCCAGGGAAACAGAAAATGTGGCCTTTAAGGTCAGTTGTCCTTTATATACAGGTTAAAATTATATGCACTATTCATTAATGGGAAAAATTAAACTGCCCTTTATAGACAGTGATTTGTTATATAGAGGTGCCGTTTAAGACAGGTTTGACTGTACAGCCATTGGTGTTTAAATGTTATCTAACTTACCATGTATATTAATAATAAATCCATTATCAGCTTTAAACAAGAAGCTTAAAGAGAGGATAACAAATAACATTCTGGTCTTACCCTGGTTCATTCTGGAATATATTAGATTGGCATGGAGGTATAACTGATAATATGAACATGCTTTGGAAAATTGTGTTTTAACATATTACACCACTTCAATAAACAAAGGATAGCTACAAAATGCGTTGATTTGATCCAGACGAAGAAACCATTGGTTTGGAAGCTTGACAGAGAAATGTATTTTCGTTTTACTTTCATCTTTTAGAAATTAAAGCAATAATTCGCTCGTTATTGCATTTGTATGTGACTAATTTATGCATATTTATCACCTTTTATACCACTTTTATACTGTTATATTGTTTTGTTATGTGAAATATGATGTCAGTTTAAATGTGCTATAAAATTTGTATAATTACATCTCGGTCAGTTCAAGGACAAGTAGCTTTAGAGGTTAGGGTTATGGTGTTTAACGCCACTTTCAGCAATATTTATTTTTTATGGTGACGGTGACAACTTTAGTGGTGATATGTAATGATTTTACAACTACCTATGCAATCGGTGCCTATCACCACTAAGGTTGTGAGTTCGAATCCCGTTCATGGCGAGATGTACTCGATACAACATTATGTGCTTAAGTTTGTCAGTGACTTCCGGTAGGTCTGTGTGTTGCTCTTGGTTACTCCTGTTTCCTCCACCAATAAAACCGACAGTCACGATATAACTGAAATATTGCTTAAAGTGGCGTTCAACACCATGACCATATGAAACACTAACCATATTCATCGTTTTCAATGGCAGGTATGGGGGCAATGATTTGTGAAGTAATAATGCACATATTTCAAGCATATTCGTGCAGTTTGTCATGAAATGGTACATTTCAATAAAAATGAACAGACCGAGGGAAGAAAACCATCGCTTTTCAAAGAAAAACATCCCATTTTGAATTAAAAAATCTTTTGGAAAATAGACAAACACTTCAACATAAGTTAGTGAGAAGTAGCAGTTAAGATATTTGTTGTCTAAAGAGTAATGATCTTTAACAACAGATTCTACCTTCCTATCAAGGTGTCAGCTAACTAGGATTATTCATTGACTGTGCTATCAGTGTTTATGATGTCATTTCTGTTTGTGATATTATGAACATTTTGATTGGAAGCTAATATGTGGTGCAGGTTTATCTTATCGTTTGTTTATAGATGTATTGCGTTTGGAGATCTAGTTATCTAGACTACTATTATACCTATTTTGTCCCAGTATTGTTAAAAATGCTGTTATAGTGACAACCGGATCCTTTTAACTGTAATAGAAGCGGGAAGTTTGGCACCGTAAAATCTGATTCAACCCACCCTTTCTTTGGAAATGCCTGTACCAAGTCAGGGCTATTGTGGTCTTCCCAGTTTTCTGGTTGTTGATTGATTTTGTCTGTTTATTGATTTATGAGTTTTACCTTTCCCTTTGGAAGATTGCTCGTTGTTCGGTAATTTTGTTATTACCCTTATTTATCAAGAGGGGAGGGTTAGGATTCCATTAACCAATTTAACCCTGCCACATTGTTATGCCTGTCCAAAGCCAGGAATTGGAAATCCAACGTTATAAGTCGTGGTATATTTGTTTTTACATGATAGGTGATTGTTTATTTTGTTGATATTTGCGCAATTGATGACCATTACTGTTTGAAACTTTCTTTTCACAAGTTGTATGAATATATCTTAATCATTGCACTGTGCATGTGTCTTTCTTTTTATAATTATTGTCGAAGCAAATTGTCTAAATGGTTAGCATGCACTTCCACAGCCTATTAGGTACTTGAATGATCCAGTTTTGGAAGAAAAATATAACAGGTGCATTATTGCATGTATTGTCAATTCAGCAGCTATCATTTGGTATTCACTAGTAACCGCATTGATGGTGTAATGGTTAGTGTGCACGCCTTGAGTGCTGTAGATCGTGGGGTGAAAGTCCCGGTGGGGTCAAACCAAAGACTATAAAATTGATATTTGTTGCCTCTACACTAAACACGCAGCATTAAGGAGTAAGATTAAAGACTTGTTGGCTCGGAATCAGAAGGATGTGTCCGAGTGGAGCGACATGTATACCCGCGGACGGTGACCTAACACTATACAAATCCAACTCGGTGTGTTGGTCTAGTACAAAGTGGACATCATCATCATCATCATCATCATCTCTTTAAAATCTAACTTGTTCTCGCCATGATATAGCTGAAAAAATGCACACTTGGCGTTAAGTAAAAACCACCCAGTCTCCGAAGATTGTTCTCTCGTCATTTTATATATTGTTTGCACATATATATGTAGACAAGGTTCGACTAGAGAGTCTCTACAATTTTAAACTTGTAAAGTATAAGAAATAAGAAATATGAAAATGAGCTAGGAGTCTCCACAATTTTAAACTTGTAAAGTATAAGAAGTATGAAGAAGAGTTTTAAGATACCAAAGGGAGGTAATCAGAATCCGTAGATCGAAGAAGGACAAAGGGAGGTAATCAGAATCCGTAGATCGAAGAAGGACAGACAACTCAATGGCCAAAAAAGAAAAGGACAAACAACGATCTACAAAACACCACTACACAGAAACCAAAAGATCGAGCAACACGAACCCCACTAAAAACTGGGGGTGTCATTAAATTACATAAAACTAACGTATAAGACATATCATAACGTTGATATTTTTCAAAATTCCTCTGTATTTAAGATAGAATTTATTTTAAAAAGCCATAATCGACATGTATTTTGTCCTTCAACATTTGACAATATATTTTCACTCTTGTTAATGTAAGTTCAGCACTATCAACTTGCTTTCGCTATAGCTACGATTGGCACAGAATTATATAAGGTCCTAGAGTGTTGCGGTGCAAGTCTCCAGCTGACACGAGTAAGATGGTGGGGCGTCTAATCTTGAAAACAATTTGAAGTTAACAGTGATGGTTTGAGGTGAGAGTGCCGCATTGCTTGATATCCTGTAGATTTTAGCCCCAGTTGGTCCACGTCTTCGGCCTAGTATGCCTCTTAAGCTACGTGGTAACATCACATTGAAAGGTCGGTCAACCTACAAATAATAAAAATAAAATAGCATTATATATTTTGCGGCGTCATCAGATACTCATATTATGTTTTACTCTGATATCAATGTTACGTCCCCTGATTGATTGTGAGTGCAATAACTCGAGTAGTGAATTAAAAAGTTATGAAAAAACATGTATAATTGACAATTAATTCTTGAAAATTTGGCTTATTCAGTGGTAAATGGATTATTTGTTGAGTGGAAAGTATCATGAATATGAAAAATGTACTTTGAAATAAATTTTCTTTGTTTGGATCGATTTTTCTTCACAGGACAGGTAATACGCGTACATATACACACGAACAGTTCTCATTTGTCGTCTGAAGTTGATCTTTCGTAATGACGAAAAGTAAGAATAAGAACGATGTACAAAATGAAAATAAACAACCTTCTAAAGATGATAAAAACAACTGACAGTAAACAACTGACAATAAACCTCAAAAGAAACGTAAGAAGCGTGCGTTGTCAGATAGTAGTAGCACATCACAGTCAGATATAAATGGTGATAAGTCCGTCACAGAGTCGGAATCCATGTCAAATGTTATATCCTATGCAATGTCAAGTCTAAATGGTTACAGCGAAAACGCGTATGCTACGCCTCAGAAAACTGGTCATGCTCACTGGCTAGTACATGCAACAAGCACACCAATTTATCAAGTACAATACCCGCCACCACCCTTGCCTATCTCTTGTTTACCGCTGGTACCACCTGCGAACTATCAGATACCGCCGCTCAGGCACAATCTTCCGATGTGGGTATAATCTTAAATTAAGTGTTAAATCGCTTAAACGGTCTTGACCAAAAACTTGTTCGTCTTGATGACAGCGACAAGAAACTACTAAAACTAGACACAATGGCCACACATTTTGATAAATTGTCTGGTAAAGTAAAGGGTATTAATAATGAAGTCCTATCCGTGAAAAAAAAGCTTAATGATGTTGAAAAGAGTTCGGATTTTCTTAGTAAGAAAATTGACGATATTTCCAGAGATAACGCAAAAATGAAATCCCACGTGAAAAGTTTTCAATTACTATTAATAATCAAACTAAACTTTTACAAGAAAGAATAGGTTCATTTGAAATTCAGAATGCTAAGCTTAAAACGGAGATCTCAAAACTTTCTAATACGACTAAGTCAGAAACGGGAGATAAAAAATTCCATGGTCTATCTTTAATTAAGAAAGAAAATGGTCGTCTTAAATCTACAATATTTGACTTTCATTGTCAATCATTGAGCGAAAATTTAGTATTCATGGAAATACCAGAACTGAAGGAAGAAAACACGGAAAGTTCAGTTAAGTCCTTTATAAAATCTGAATTACAAATTGCCCGTGAAATTGAACTGTTGAAAACATACAGAATTGGTAAAGAATAAGAAGGAAAAATACAGCCGATAATAGCTCGTTTTGAGATGCCAAACAATCGTCAAGATGTTCGGCGTGCTGCCCCTGTGTATTTGAATAGACAACCTTATGGGGTTAATGAACATGTCCCACAAGAAGTACTTAGAATTACGCAGAAATTTACTGCCAATACACAAAGAAGCTCGAAAACGGAAATTAAAATCGGTTTTTAAATGAGATAAACTTTACATTGAAGGTGAATTGTTTGATAAAAATCTATTAAAACAACCCGAAACGAGTGGGAGTGATACGGAATTAAAAGGCAATGAAGTTGTTATGGAATAGAAGGGACTAGGAGACATATTGCCAGATAATATTAATATAAAATTATTAACATGGAACATCAACGGAGGACTCGAAAATAAACTAGGCGATAAATCTTTTTTGAATTTTAAAAAAATACACGATCTTGTATTCTTGTCCGAATGCTGGATGGATAACAAAATTTTAATGTGAAACTGACAATTTTATATGCAAGTCTTTTCATCGACAAAAATCTAAATGTATGCAGGGTGGAGGTGTATTCATAATGATTAGAAATATGTATCAATATGTGAATCAATAGCAGATACTTTCGTTTGGATGAAATTTAGTAAAGAATTTTTAGGTCTTAATGACGATTTATATATTTGCTGTGTGTACATCCCTCCAAGCAGCTCAAATTACCATGCGTTATACGATTGAGATATTCTTAGATTACTTGAAGACAGTATATAATTACATATTATGAGACAAAGGGGGAAATCGGTCTTATTGGTGACATGAATAGCCGAACGTCCGTTAATGATGATTTTATAGTCGACGACAATTTTCATCCATCGCTACAGGACCAAATTAACGGTATTTTTGCATACACAGGTGATAGTAATTTGCCGACCCGCGTTAACGCAGACAATGTTCGATTATTGCTCAAAATTGTTAAAAATGTGCAAATCGATAGGATTACGGATATTGAATGGCAGATACTTTGGCGGATTTGCGAATAATTTTACGTACTGTGGACCAAAATCGTAGACTTGTGACAGGTCGGTGGTTTTCTCCGGGTACTCCGATTTCCTCTACGATATAAATGAAATATTATTGAAAGTTGTACCCGATAAAACTCTAGTTGGTTAAAGTTTGTCAGTGACTTGGGGCATATAAGGATTTTCTCTGCGTATTCTGGTTCCATCTACAAACAAAGCTGACCACCTGGTATATTGTTGAAGATTGCATTAAACAGTCGCGATCTATGATCCTAACCCTCTATATGTTACCTTAACGCCATATACATCTTGTGTAAATATGATCGCAGCCATAAAGTCTCCCGCCGCCATTGTGTTTGTGATTGTAAACGTGCACGATGCCTGCATTTCGTCGATCTCATCTGTATTAGGACAACCATTGTTTTGTGCTTCTGATTCTCCTACATTTGGTAGTATAGTATCAATATCGAAATCATCCTCATCCTCAGCACCATTATCATCTTTTGCATAGTCTTGGAGATACTCCTTCCAATCTTTCTCGATCTTGTTACGTAGCTTTCGGTCACCCTTATTAGGCGCTTTAGCACTGCACCCCAGAATGATGAGTAGGACGGCAGATAAGGTAAGTATAGCTTTCATCCTGTCCTAAAATATTGCAAGTAAAAAGATGACTATTGTGTTGAATTTCTTATTTATATATACACCAGATATAAAGGACTACGAACTTGTGGGAGATGAAACTACATCTATCTATGTATCCAGTGTCCGTAGCGAGGTCACCTACGTCTGAGGGAGGAGAACCCACGTTTTAGTCATAAGTACAGTATTTAGGAACTGTATATTGCAATGTACGATTAATTTTGATAATAATATAAAACATTTCAACTGTATGGATATATTTTATAGTTTAACGAATATTCAAACTCCGCTCTGTTCTTACTACTATTTTACCTATTTTTTCCAGTATTGTTATAAATGCTGTTATAGTGACAACCGGAACCTTTGAACCGTAATGGAAGCGAGAGGTTGGCGCCGTAAAATTTTATTTAATCCACCATTTCTTTAGAAATGCCTGTACCAAGTCAGGACCATTGCGGTTTCCCAGTTTCCCGGTTGTTGACTGATTTTGTCTGTTTATTGATTTATGAGTTTTGAATTTCCTTTTGGAAGATTGCTCTGTGTTCGGTAATTTTGTTATTACATGTACCCTTATTCACTATCATCGCAAAGGAGACTTTATTGAGTAAAATGCAGGTCGGTTTCTAGAATATGCTTTTAATACAAAGGGGCTTTCGTGGACAAGCATATATGATAGTGTCATTCTCATTTACGAATGCGACCACCATTAAAATCGTGTTACATATTTCTACCCGATACTCTATGCAACATTATATGATGCAGTTATTCAGGGAGGTCGGAGCTTGACTTTGGTTACAACGGTTTTATCGACCAATCAAATTGACAAATATTATATTATTGATGTATCGTTGATGGTGGAATTTCACAGTCAAAATCTAAATAATATGGAAGGTCGGTCTTTTTCTCAGGCTACACCGTTTCCATCAGTCAAATAGATTATCAAATATAACTGACGTATTGTAAAAAGTGGAGTTGAACACTAAAATTCCAACTATATTTTTTCACTATCAATTGTATGTGGTGTTTAACGCCACTTTCAACAATATTTCAGTCATATCGTGGCGGTCAGTTTTATTGGTGGAGGAAACCGAAGTTCGCGGTGAAAACCACCGACCTACCGCAAGTCACTGACAAACTTTACCACATAATGTTATATCGAGTACACCTTGCCTGAGGGGGATTCGAATTTACAACAATTTTATATACAATTGTAGTGTTAAATGTAAATAAAGACTTACTTTATGTTCCTTTCTAACAGTTGTATAAACTGAATCAAATAAAAATAAGTAATCTTATTAAACTACAGTAAGTGTCCGGGTACAAACCAGGAAATCCTCGTGTGTATACTGTTTATATACTAATCCACATCCACACACAGTTATAAATAATTAGAGTGGTAATTAGTAATACACATGGTGGCTATATATATATGTAATACCATTACTTAATTTGTTAAGTGTTAAAAAGTCAGTTGATGGAAGGATAAAGGAAGAATTATATAATACATTGTATATTATATTTTCTTCATTAAAATTTGCTATTTTGTTGGGGGGGGGGAGGGGGGGCCATTTTATCGGTTTGTCGTTTTCGCCTTTTTTTTTTTTTTTTTTTTTTTTTTNTTTTGTGATTGCTTTGTTTTGTTTTGCTTGTTTTTTTCCCCACTTATGTTTAGTTTTTATTTTTTTTACTTTATTTTACTTTGATTTTTGATTTTTGTTATTTTTTTTTGGCTTGCCTTCTCTTGTTTGAAGTTGATTGTTTCTAATTCTATTCCTACCAAATACTGACCTCCTTCAACAACAACAAAATCAGAGAAACTTATGCTTACATAGTAAATTTCAAAAAAAGATATAATATACATGTAATTTTAATTATAAAAGAACAACGGTACTTTATATTTAAAAACCAGGATGCAGTTGTGTTAAAGTTAATGACAATTTAATGACATGATAAGGACTAATTAGTGTTATTATACAATAATCCAGGATAACAAAAACCCTCTAAATTCACACATTTAAAACGGATTAGGGTTAGAGGGTTATGGTATTTGACGCCACTTCCAATAATATCTCAGCTATATCGTGGTGGCCAGTTTTATTGACAGAGGAAACCGGAGAAAACCACCGACCTACCGCAAGTCACTGACAAGCTTTATCACATAATGTTGTATCGAGTACAACTCGCTATGTGCGGGATTCGAATTTACAACTTTAATGGCGATATGAACTGATTGCACAGGTAGTTGTAAATCCAACTACGGTCTAACATAGGATCACGACCACGACAGCCCCACACATTTAATACGTGTATAATATTTAATATGAATACAAGACCACTCGCGATGTTAAACTTGTGGTCCAGAGTTGCATTTTTCGCAAAGACTATTTGACTCGGAGTGAGGATTATGTTACAGAGTGAAGGACCATGACTACCTGCGGGTGGTTGTGTCATGGAGATAGCACTATAACCCCCCCCCCCCCCCTCCCCCACACACACACAACTCAGAGTGTGTGTCTAGTTTGCTACAAAGCAGAAAGCCAGCATTATCTCAACAAACGGTCACTTGTTCTCGACATTGTATAGATGAAGATTGCTCTGTGTTGCACAACGGTTACTTTCTGTATATTGTAGTCACTATCTTCTAGCCAGTGTATGTGAACCGAGTGACGAGAACAGAACTGCTTTGACGAGCACTGGAAATTAAATGTTGATGTATGGCAGTGTGTTTGTTGGTGTTAGACAAAGGTTACTTTTGGTAGATTGTAGCCAATGTATGCGATGACTTAGCGGGACGAGACCAGAACTTCAACTGGTTTGGCGAGCCCTAGAAAATAATATAGATGTTTAGCAGGTTTTGCATGAATGATATTTAAAAGTAAATTCTTGTTAATTAAGCAAAGGGTGAGTTACAGCAAAATGTTGGTTTTTGTTCACTTTCCTAAAATATCTTCCAATTAACTTGCATTGAATAGTGTCCCTTTGTCTTAATTAAAAATTGATATAATGTTTGTTATTTTATTTTTAGAATAAAAGTACATTTAAATTCTTCAGTTTTACTGAATACATTAAACATACATACCGGATAGTGGTACTAAGAAATGTACTATTAATAATAAAAACAATAAGCGGATTATAGTGCATGTATACAAAAGAAAATCTTATGTTATGTGTCTTTACGTTCTGAGTTTCGTGTTGTGATGTCCGTAACGATTTCCAC
>MJUT01060618.1:35355-48803 GCA_002080005.1 Gigantidas platifrons | reverse complement strand
GCACACAATTTATGCTGCCAATGGAAAAGTCAGTCACATTCACCGGCGCGTGTGCTAATGAGATTATACCAAATGGAAAACTCGCTCGTTTGTTAACAAAGCGAAAGAAGGAGGTCGTGTTAGAATAATAAATACATCATTTAAGAACTGTAAATTTCAATGTATGATTAATTTTGATAATAATATAAAAAAAAAATTAAACTGCATGGTGTGATTTTGTAGTTCAACGAATATTCAAACTCCGTATAGTATAGAACACATCTCTGTTCTTTCGCTATCATCGCAAAGGAGATTTTATTGAATAAAATACATGTCGGTTTCTAGACTATTGTTTTACAAAGGGGTCTCCGTGGTTAGGAGAATATGGTAGTTTGATTTTCGTCACCACTAAAATAGAAAAGGGTGCACTCGACTCGCAGCCGCAAGTGATAATGTTTACCAGTTGCTTGTCCATGGTCAGTGGTTCTCTCCGGGTACTCCAGCTTCTTCCACCACTAAAACTGGTCGCCATGATATAGCTGATAGTTAAAAACCAAAATTCAAAAAATATTCCATTAAAATCGCGAATTATAACTTCTATCCGTTACTCGATGTACTCGACACAACATTAGTGATTGTTGTTTAACGCCAATTCAGCAATTTTTCAGCTATATCATGGCGAGAACAAGTTAACTTTCAATGAGATGATGATTAGGTCCGCTTTGTTCTAGACCAACACGCTGAGTAGGATTGTTATAGTGCTAGCTCACTGAAACAACAGTCCTCGGGTAGACATATCGCTCCATTCGGACACATTATTCTGATACCGAGCCGACCAGTCATCGCTCTTTCTCCTTAATGCTGCGTGCTTAGCAAAAAAGCAACAAATACCAATTTTATAGTCTTTGGTTTGACCCGACCGGGGCTCCAACCCACGATCTATCGCACTCGAGGCAAGTATGCTAACTATTACGCCACCGATGCGGTTCAACGTAACATTGTGTGATGCAGTTAGTCAGTTGACATAAGGGAGGTCGCGCTTAGCTTTGGCTACACCGGCTTTATCCACCAATCAAATTGACCAACATTATATTACTGATATATTTTTGACAGTTGAATTGAACATTCAAATCTAAATAATTTGAAAGGTCGGTCCTTTTCTCAGGATACATCGTTTCCATCAATCAAATTGTTTATCAGATATAATTGACGTATTGTAAAAAGTGGCGTTGAACACCAAAAATCAAAATATCATTTTTCACTGTCAATTTTATATGGGTAAGGGTCATGATGTTTAACGCCACTTTCAGCAATAATTCAATTATATCATGGCGATCAGATTTATTGGTGATGGAAACAGGAGTTCCCAGAGAAAAATACAGACCTGTCGCCAGTCATTGACAAACTTCATCACATCATGTTGTATCGAATACACCTCGCCATGAGGGGGATTCGAACTCTTAACAATCTTATGTACAATTGTAAGTGTTAAATGTAAAGTTTGTCTGTGACTTGCGGCAGGTCGGTGGTTTTCTCCGGACCGCCACGATATAACTGAAATATTGTTGAAAGTGGCGTTAAACACCACCAAACAATCAGCCATTGTTAAATGTAAATAAAGACTTACTTTATATTCCTTTCGTACAGTTGTATAAACTGAAACAAATAAAATCAATTAATCTTATTAAACTAATGTAAGTGTCCGGGTACAAACGGGAAATCCTCGTGTGTATTCTGTTTTTATGTTAATCCACATCCACACACAGTTATAAATAATAAGAGTGACAATTAGTAATACACATGGTGGTTATATACATATAATACCATTACCTAATTTGCTAAGTGTAAAAAAGTCAGTTGATGGAAGGATAAAGAAAGAAGAATATAAATATTGTACATTTATTTTCTTGGTCTAATTTTGTGTATTTTGTTATTCTCGTGGGGAGGGCAGGGATTCTTTGTTTGTTTGGTTTTTTTTTTGTCTTTAATGTCTTTTTTCTTGTTTTTATTTTCTTTGAATTTTTTTGTAAGGGGGTGGGGAGGGAGAGAGAGTTTATTTTTTTCTTTATTAATCTTTCTTTGTTTGCTTACCTCCTTTTGAACTAGATTGTTTCTAATTCTATTCCTTCCAAATACTGACCTCCTTCAACAGAAAATATCAGAGTAACATCACATTGTAAATTAAAACAAATATATAATTATAATAAATAGGAACAACTGCACTTTATATTTAAAACCCAGGATGCAGTTGTGTTAAAGTTAGTGATAATTTAATGACATGATGAGGACTAATTTGTGTTATTATACAATAATCCAGAATAACACAACCGCATTTAATGCGTGTATAAATCTAATATGAATACAAGACCACACACAATGTTAAACTTATGGTCCAGTTGCATTTTTCGCAAAGACTGTTTGACTCGGAGTGGGGACTATGTTACAGAGTGAAGGAACATGACTACCTGTGGGCTCGTTGTTTCATTGAGATAGCACTATAAAAAACAAAACCCAACTGAGAGTGTTGGTCTAGTTAGCAGACAGTCAGCATCATCTCAACAAACGGTAACTTGTTCTCGACATTGTATAGATGAAGATTGCTCTGTGTTGAACAATGGTTACTTTTTGTATATTGTAGTCACTACCTTCTAGCCAATGTATGTGAATCGAGTGACGAGAACAGAACTGCTTTGAAGAGCCCTGGAAATTAATACAGATGTATGGCAGTGTGTTTGTTGGTGTTAGACAAAAGTTACTTTCTGTAGATTGTAGCCAATGTATGCGATGACTTAGAGGGACGAGACCAGAACTTCAACTGGTTTGGCGAGCCCTAGAAAATAATATAGATGTTTAGCAGGTTTTGTGTGATTGATATTTAAAAGTAAAATCTTGTTAGTTAAGCAAAGGGTGACAGTTACAATAAAATGTTGGTTTTTGTAAAATTCACTTTCCTAAAAATATCTTCCAATTAATTTGCATTGAATAGTGTCCCTTTGTCTTAATTAAAAAATGATACAATGTTTGTTATTCTATTTTTAGAATACAAGTACATTTAAATTCTTCAATTTTACTGATTACATTAAACATACATACCGGATAGTGGTACTACGAATTGTACTATTAATAATAAAAACAATAAGTAGATTATCGTGCATGTATACAAAAGAAAATCTTATGTTATGTGTCTTTACGTTCTGAGTTCCGTGTTGTGATGTCCGTAACGATTTCCACATAAAAACGATGTTCGGTTCGTCTTTACCTCTAGTTATTTGTAGGAGGACTCACGTCTTATTTACGTTATTCGTGTTTATTTGAGTATATTTGTGTCCAACTCATATTGTGTTTTGTTATTCGTCGACTCGATTGTCCATTTTTGATTCCACCTTCGATATTTTCTAATGTTTATTTACCATAAATGTTGAGGAGCATTTCCTACCGGAAATCAAAGAAAAATCAAGGATTGCTTATATATTTATTATTATATTATTAGTGTGCATTCTATGCTCCCTGTTGTAACCCTGGAGATGAACAAATGGACGGATAGACAGCAGTAAAGCTCTATAACGATGACCAGGATGGCGTTGTAGCAGTTATAATGGAGTAATCCGTTACAAAAAAAAACAAAAATGTAATACAAGAAGGATACTTATTTAAATTATTTGACTTTCCAATCTCTCGCCGATTTTGAGCGATTTTGACCATGCCTGATGCAGGTTATTTCCAGAAACGAGTCGTCCGCACTAAACTTAAAAGCAAACTAACGAGAGGACAAACAACCGGTATAAATATACGGTCGTTTTAGCGTTGATAACAAGATCTGACTCAGAATATTATCTGGAATAAAAAATCATATGAATGATACGTTCTCAGAAAAATAGTTTTATTTTTACTTTTCAAATTAATACTGTTTGGAAAATGAATATGATTATTCGTTACTCTCCGTCTAACAGAATTAAATTATGAACAAGATACATATGGAAGCATTATAATTCTATATAGATAGCTCACTGGTACATCAAATAATAACGTAGATATCTAATTTGGTGCGAACCATCAGGTAAGCTCACAGTCAAGAGATGGGAAAGCCAAGTAATTTGAATGAGCAAGTTAACCAAAAGGTCTAAACAGGAGAGCCAAAATCTATCAATGTCACCTATGCTTGAGAGGGGAAAACCCATAAGCATTTCTGGTTCTTCAGTATGGCGCTTTCGTTGTTGTTAAATGAATCATCGTATATTTGATGTTGGACGTATTTTAATCATTTTATATGTACGAGTTGTCTTTCTTTGGTCATATTTCACATAGTTTTAAACTAGAGCTCGGTGTAGACATTAACACTAATATTATGATGATTATTACTTCCCTCAGACATATGTTTGTCATAAAAGTATATTAATTTAAAGGGATATTGTCTACCAGCTGCGTGATTTTTTCATACCTAAAATTATTGTCGATTTCCGTACTAACCTTCATAAAATGAAGATTAACACCGAGTTATGCTGCAAAAGATACGATTTTTTTTACAAAAAAGACCCAAAACTATCGTTATCGGAATTATTGTTCGGATGACAAGAATGTAATTTTATTCATATTACCTTCTTATGTTACACGTCTTGAGCATGCGCACTGCTTAGAAACAATAAAAAACATGTGGTTATTGGGCAAAATGTAGTTTTGATTACATAAGTCATAAGTCATAAGTTTATTGGTTCACCAATCAAGGGCCCACAGGGGGCATATACAATATGAGCAAATTAAAATATAATTGTTTTACAACATAAACAAAAAAAAGCAATAATGATTTCACCACTAGTTTAGAGCCAAGTCCTAGGTGTGTATTGATCCCTGTAACAAATTGAGGAGGAGATAAAATGCATCTTAAAATAAAGAATTAGTATGTCTACTTGAAGCACCAAGAGTCCATGTCATTAGGATGAACTTATGGGCCACGCCAGTTTTGTGACTATACAATGTAGTAACAGTATCAAAAAGCCAACAATAAAAAATATTGATTACAAAATATATTAAGATTCGTTCATTTCATAGGGTGGCCATCAAACAGGGAGAACCAAGGGACGGTGCCAGTTAACAGACCTGTGACCCAATATAATCACAAGTCTGAAAATCTTGTGCTCCCCGCAAGATGGCCAGCCCATGGATTCATCATTCCATATTTCAAATTATCGAAAAAATTAAATAAACAAAGACAAAAATAAGGTAAAGTATTTACATCATGGGGTGTAGATATACACAATTTTGGACTTTCAGAATTTATTTTACATTTATCTAGAAAAATGAGCTCTATATTTTGTTTTTAAATAATTCATTATAAGTGAAATAGTTTGCACTAATTCAGTTTAGATCAATGAAAAAAGTCTTATTTTAGATTTTGGAAGGACAGATTTTCTCGTGGGACTTTCTAATGACCAGTTTATTTGGTTGGTTTTTTTATGGGAGAAGCATTTTGGTCTTGCAAAAAAAATTATCAGTTCTCCCCGCCCCCAAGCTATTCAATTTTAATTTTATATGTTTTTTTTACCAATTTCACAATATAATCATATATTTTGAAAAAAAATCATTCCGGCACTTCGCCGGAAGATACAAATGTAAAAGAATATGATTTTTGTCGCGTCTGAAAAAAAACACAGCCCCCTTCAAAGTCAATAGTCAGTACCATATAATTTGCCATTAATATTTCCCAGCAACTGTTTTGTGAAATATTAGAAGGTCTCTTTCGTTTTTAATCCACCCCAAATTTCTCTAAAACATTCCAGTCAATCAACACTGGCTACGTCATTCGTTTTCATCAGACATGTATTTCACTGTGTTCTATGTCTCTGTTTTCATATTGTCGGTAAAACTGGCTAAAATAAATTAATTTAACATGTGTATCAAAATCTCGGGGAACAACTTCATAACTTATATCAGGAAAAAAACTAATTTAGTTATTTTTAAGGCCGGCAAAAAAGTCCGATCGGAAATAACTCTAGTAGTTGCTTTAACAATTTGGCCCCATGGGGTNTGGAAATATCGACTGAATCTGTTAAGGCATGAAGTTTTCATTCTTTCAAATCTATTCCTGATACAGAAATTATTTATCTCTACGTCTTTTAGATACAATATAGGTTCTCAAATAGCTTGTTTCCTCAACTTTTATAGAAACTTACCTGAATATCCATGCTGCATCCGGGCTACTGCCATAAAAATAGATAAATAAATAGAGTTGGCCTCGCCCAGGTCAGTGCATAATTAATTAGCTTCCGGCAACGATGGTCAGCTTTTTTAATCGAAAAAATAACGTTTCGGAGCGTATTCGTCAATAATTCGGTTTTTAATCTTCATTTTATGAGGGTCTGTACGGAAATCGACAATAATTTTGGGTATGAAAAAATTACGCAGCTGGTAGACAATATCCCTTTAAAGTCAATCAATATATTTGAATTTGCTAAAGTTCGTGTGCACAAGTATTTTATTTGTTTTTATATATATTATAGTTAATTCTATTGTTTCGTTTCTTTATTTCTGTTTGACTTTATGTTTGACTGATGCTGCTTTGAGAGGCCGTCGTGGTGTTGATCGCATAGTAACTGGATTTACAACTACCTATGCAATCAGTGCCTATCATCACTAACGTTGGAAGTTCGAATCCCGCTCCGTCTTGTACTCAATACAACATTATTTGATCAAGCTTGTCAATGACAGATCGGTGATTTTCCCAGGGTACTTTGGTTTCCTTCACCAATAAAACTGACCACCACAATATAACTGAAATACTGTTGAAAATGGCGTTGAATACCATATCCCCTTAGCCCTGAAGCTGTTTTGTCTATCCAGATTGCTATATGTATATTTTACATAGCCTGGTTTATAATCTTATTTTATCCTTTTTTGTCATGATTTTATAGCTATATACAGGTAATATCTTAGTTTATACTTCCTTGTTTAATTTTATTTGTTTATTCAAAATTGCAGTTCATGATTCGACTTAAAATATTGCAAGAGGAGTTTAAAGATACCAAAGAGGTACTCAGAATCCGTAAATCGGAGAAGAACAGACAACACAATGGCCAAAAGAAAAAAGACAAAAGGACAAACAACGATCTACAATACAAATCAGGAATGTCCGAACGAAGTGTGTTTTTATTTCCAGGAACCTGGCCTCCAATAACACATTTCGTCTCAATTAGCCACTGTCTTCTAAAATAAGAACTTGTGTGTCGTTCTCCTGTACCCGGGTCGTATACACAGGAGTCTTTACAGAAAATGTCTTACTGATTTCTCTTCAAACATACATCTATATTTATTCTTCTTCTATCGTTGATTTTATTTTAAGCTTAAATGTACTTTATTCTGTTATATCTATATCATCCATACATTTTTTTTACCAATACGACGTGGGTTCACGCCCGGCTTTGTAAATTACACAAAAGGGTGCACTCGATAAAGTTTACCTGTTGCTTGCCCATGGTCGGTGATTCTCTCCGGGTACTCCGGCTTCATCCACCACTAAAAACTGGTCGCCATGATATAACTGAAATATTGTTGAAAGTGGCGTTAAAACACCAAAAATCAAAAAATCAAACATGATTTTTTTTAGATCTTTATTTCACGATTAGCATAAACCAAGTTGGTATGATAGATCGGATTTTTTTAATTGACTGATTCACTTAATACTTTTAGCAACCATTATCACGACTACTTGGACAGACAAATTTTCCCATAATGATTGTTATCACCAATAACACGTTGATTGCCTTGCATAATTATTGGAATGTAGGCTGTTTGTTTTTTTTTTTATTCCTGTTAGATAATTAACTGCTGATCATTATCTTAACGTGTAAGGAGCGTGGTATTGTATCAGGAGCGTGGTATTGTATCAGGAGTGTGGTATTGTATCAGGAGTGTGGTATTGTATCAGGAGTGTGGTATTGTATCAGGACTCATGTCGTATTGTGCTGTTTGTCTTTGTTTGCGCATTCCGAAACACCTGAGTTCATCCCCGGTTTTTAGTGGGGTTCCTGTTACTCGAGTTTTAGTTTTATATGTATGTTTTGTCGATCGTTGTTTGTCCTTTCGTACTTTTTCTTTTGACTGTTGTGTTGTCTGTTCTTCTTAGATATACAGTTTCTGATTGCCCCTTTGGTATCTTCAAACTCTTCTTATGTCTTAATTGTGATGTGTTTTGGTTTGTTTGTCTTGTGTACCCTATGTTGCCAGTTTCTCTGGATTGTCCATTTGTGATTGTCCCTTCGGTATTCTCTAATGTTTATTGTATATATACGAGGAGCATATTAATTTACAGATCCTAAATCGTGTAATTAATTAAGGTTTTACTCCCAGATAAATGTGACCATTCTAATATGACGTCCTTCAAACGCTTTGGGTCCAAACCTGTGGTACAATATGCGTATATTGCTATATCAGCTGATCGGCAACGTCATCATTTGCTTTGGCTGTTATATAAAAATAAATACCGTATTTGTCCTATTAGAATAGAAATAATTCATGGGGGCTTGAATATATGTATTGATTTTACCACGGGTTGGCCCTTTATGTCGATATTTTTACCCCTCGGTATCGCTCGTCGTAAAATATTTGACATAAAGGGCAACCCGTGATAAAATCAGTATATATTCAAGCCTCCATGAATTATTTCTTAATTACACTTTTGGCTATCCTGTTTAGGTCCATTGGTTTACCTGCTCCCATAACGTTTTACATTATTTGACTTTCCAACATTTCGTCTTTGATCGTGCCTGATGAAGGTTATTCCAGAAACGTGCCAGATGAAGGTTATTCCAGAGACGTGCCTGATGAAGGTTATTCCAGAGACGTGCCTGATGAAGGTTATTCCAGAGACGTGCCTGATGAAGGTTATTCCAGAGACGTGCCTGATGAAGGTTATTCCAGAAACGCGTCATGTCTACGTTTTTATTAGGTCCAGTTTTACTGTTTGAAAGTTAAAGTAACTTGTTGTTTTCTTAAATATCTATTAGAATGACTACATACGTTGAAGATATACTCATATGCCACACAAAAATGGTATGTAATGAACAAAATCAAAGAGAGAAACAGCAACAAATTAATGTAGCGACAATAAAATGTATGTACAAATACTTTGAACACATTTGAATACCAATGCTCGTTGGTTTCGTGAAAAACCCGAGAGGCATTCATAGAAAGAGGTGTTTTTAGAAATTTATCAAAAACTTAAAGTCAAGGACCACAATCAGCTCAATTTCCTTCAAGCTACGAGAATTGATATCAGCGTAAACGAATGGAACCAAGTATCCTCGATGACCGTAAGTTCGTTACCCTAAGCTGTTTAGCAAGGAAAAGTTTTGCATACTCATACCAGAAATTAATTTGACTGTTTGTTAACATTCTCTAGATATTTGCAAATATTTGTATACCCTTAATTTTTAAATATCTCGGAAAAGAATAGGACCAGCATCTATATCCGTAACGTGACCCATTACCGAAATGAAAGGGGCCATGCTTGTAAGTTCGTGCCCCTAATGTACGCATTATTATGCACACATGCGCAAACAATCTGACAATAGATGAGGCGCAGCATATTGTATTTTTTATTTTCGGCAAAGATAACATTTTTGAATGATAATTTAGTAAGGCTAAGGGATATCAACATATAATTTTTTATATATTATTTTTCACCAATTTTTTTAAAAAGCTGCAATAACTTGCCTGTTTCTATTCCATTTTCATCCAAAAGTGGCATATGCTTTGGGAAACGTCAGCGTTACATGCACGTTGCAGAAGGTAAATATTTATTCATGACGTCACGAGCTAAAGGGAAAACACCGAATGTCACGAACTTACAATCATAACGAACTTAAAATCATCGACGATACATCATTATCCCACACACTTGATTATTTCAACTAAAATGCGCAGTCCAAAGTCATTGCATAATCTTCAACATGATGAAGGAGGCAATTACATGGCAGAAGCAGAACAAACATGTCTAAATTTATAAATGTATCGTTTAATCACATGTAACATTTTAATAAATTAAGCCTTTATTAATCTACTGACTAGATGTCTGCATTGTTGTCGGAATTTTATGCTAAGAAAACTATATATTATCGGGTTAACGGCGCTACTAAGTAAATATGATCTAAGAAATAAGTGGTAAAACATTTTCCCAGTTTTTGATAGATTCTTGTAATAGTCTGAGTTGACATTTCTTAAAATAGCAATTACGCAATAGGGTGCAAAGGTAAACAAAAACACAATGGTGACTATGAATAACATGAATGACGTTTTCTTCGCTTTGAACACGTTGCCATGGACGACGATATCGTTTAAATTTAATGATTCTTTGATATAGGTTTTATGTTCATTTGATTTTAACTTATCCAATGTAATTGTTGGTGAGAGGTAATTCTGTCTGAATTCCTTTTCTATAGATCCAACTGTAAATATATTACGTTTATTCCAGTTCGGTGTGCCTGAATTATCATGTTCTAAGCAACATTGTACTGTACGGGAACCATTAAGAGTATTAGCATATTCTTCTTGTGAGAATTTGTGTCGAGGAGAACGTTGGTATTTACGAGTTCCAAAACCATTATTCCAGTTCGGTGTGTTTGTATTGTTATGTTCTGTATTGCTTTGTCCTGTACAGGAATCATTAGGTGTACATTCTTTTTGTGATACTTTTACTTGTTGTGGACGAGCACATTGGGATTTAAGAGTCTCATCGAAAGCGCATTGCTCTGTACAGGAACCATTACGGGTATTAGTATACCGTTCTCGTGATAATTTGTGTCGAGGAGACCGTTGGCATTCAAAATTTTCGAACCTATTTCTGTGACGAAAGATTTTCCATCCGATATATCCATATATTGTTATGAAAAATATATCTCCCACAATATGTGTTGATAAGAGGAATACAGTATGAATAAAGGGGTAGTTAGTGTTGATGAACTTGTCTTCTATCAAACAGGTCTTCCCATATACACCAGGACGGACATAAACTGTCATTGTACCATATAACAAAAGAGCAGGAATAGAACTTACGAGCGCAAAGATGATAGAAACCACAACACATTTCTTGGCTGTCGTTGACGTGAATCGATGTTTACTTTGTTGACAGGTTATACCAACAAAGCGATCAAGCGCGAACCCAAGTAACACACAGGAAGACGCAGAGTTCATAACCATAACAAAATATCTAGAAATTTTACATACCCATGGGTGGTCGAATTTGATGAAGTTCCGGATTAATAATATCTCAATTGGTAGAGATACAACACAGTTTAATACGTCTAGCCAGGCTAGCGCCAGAACAAAAATAGTCGTCGACCCCATCTTAAATCCTAAATTATTGGTCTTTGCTGCCTTTTTTATTGCGTTCCCTTTACGGTATACAGTCCTTCCCAATGTATGGACTCCATTCCATTTGTGGTATATGTAACATACCAGTGAATTACCAGGTAAGCCTATCACCATAAGCAATATCAGGTATATCATCGTTGGTAATAAATTATCCTCGAACATCACGTCATTTATGACATCAATATCATACACAGTCATTGACTGCGTTACATTGGTATCAGTTGTTGTATTATGACTGTAATTCCGTTTGTCGTAGACATTATTTAATTCCAAATTTTCTGCTTTAAACGCTGTGTTGCTTCTAGTAGTAATATTGAATGTCATTGCTTTCTAACACAGTTTTCTGAAATATATAATCAGGAATATAAAAAGACAATGTACTTCACTATTCCGGTCGGTTCGAATTGTTCAGACTTGGCGATAATATTAAAAAATTGTTCAAAAGTGCATAGTTTTATTCCATCTTCCGTGTTGTATGTTCCCTATATACAATAACGTCAAATAATAAAGGTTATCTTTGTGGTATTTATTTATCATTAGATTTGAAGCTGACTAGTGTCTGGGTCATGATCCAGAAACCAATCAGATCAAAATCAAAAGATAAATACCACACATATCTAAATTAGTAGCCAGCGTCAATAAATGTACATTTATTATGCCGTATAATTAGTGTTTTAGTTGATTTAATACTATATTTGGGAATTCCCCCAACCAGCGTGGTCCATATGGAAATGTGAAAACACTTAGTGTTGGTGTTTTTATTTATCTAATTATTACGCAGAAAAATAATGGAATTAGTTCCCTTGATAATCGTACCAAACGTGATATTTTTGATATCTCCAAATCGGAAAACAATTCTACGTTGAATTATTCATAATATTTCCTCTATTGAAGTATTGATGACAGCTTTATTTAATTCTTTTTATTTACATCCTCTGAAAATATTTGATCATTGTGATTATCATTCGTCTGTAAGATCACAGTTTTCAAAGCAGAATCTTTTCGATAAAAGGTCAGCTTGACAAAATGAATATTAATCTACATAAGAGTCACACCGCGGGGATATATACCGCTTTATACATGAGTAAGTTCTTTTCAGTATTCTAGGTTGTTTTTTTTTGTTTTTTTTTGGGGGGGGGTTTGTCTTCCTCCTGTGTCTTATGTACCCGATGTTGCCAGTGTCTCTGGATTGTCCATTCTTGATTGCCGCTTCGGTTTTCTCTAACGTTTATATACTACTTACGGTATGTCCTGTGTCTTATGTACCCGATGTTGCCAGTGTCTCTGGATTGTCCATTCTTGATTGCCAGTTCGGTTTTCTCTAACGTTTATTTATTACTTACGGTATGTCCTGTGTCTTGTGTATACAATGTTGCCATTGTTTCTATGTTGTCCATTCTTGATTGCCAGTTCGGTTTTCTCTAACGTTTATTTATTACTTACGGTATGTCCTGTGTCTTATGTATACAATGTTGCCATTGTTTCTATGTTGTCCATTCTTGATTGCCAGTTCGGTTTTCTCTAACGTTTATTTACTACTTACGGTATGTCCTGTGTCTTATGTACCCGATGTTGCCAGTGTCTCTGGATTGTCCATTCTTGATTGCCGCTTCGGTTTTCTCTAACGTTTATTTACTACTTACGGTATGTCCTGTGTCCTATGTACCCGATGTTGCCAGCGTCTCTGGATTGTCCATTCTTGATTGCCGCTTCGGTGTTCTCTAACGTGTATTTACTACTTACGGTATGTCCTGTGTCTTATGTACCCGATGTTGCCAGTGTCTCTGGATTGTCCATTCTGGATTGCCCCTTCAGTATTCTCTAACGTTTATTTACTACCTACGGTATGTCCTGTGTCTTGTGTATACAATGTTGCCAGTGTTTCTATGTTGTCCATTCTTGATTGCCAGTTCGGTTTTCTCTAACGTTTATATACTACTTACGGTATGTCCTGTGTCTTATGTACCCGATGTTGCCAGCGTCTCTGGATTGTCCATTCTGGATTGCCCCTTCAGTATTCTCTAACGTTTATTTACTACCTACGGTATGTCCTGTGTCTTGTGAATACAATGTTGCCAGTGTCTCTGGATTGTCCATTCTTGATTGCC
>MJUT01060618.1:6404-31905 GCA_002080005.1 Gigantidas platifrons | reverse complement strand
CAACTGGAGGTAAAGAAGAACCAAACAAACACAAATAACGTAAATAAGACACGAGCCCTCTTACAAGCAACTGGAGGTAAAATCGAACGTCGAACTATTTTTATGCGGAAATCGTAACGGACATGACAACACGAAATTCAGAACGTAAAGACACATCATAGGACAACACAAAAAACTAAAAAGTTTAGCAAATGATTTGAAAGACAAATACATTAAAAGATTTGGGAGCACGAAAACCAAAGGACGTAAGTAGTATAACCACACTTGCTTTAGTCATGTGGATACCTGGAATATTCCCCACTTGACTTGAAACAACAATCCACCAATCAGTCATAGTTCAGGAACGAACCAAGTTAGTTCAACTTGTCCATACATTCAGGTAGAAGTTTAAATTTAATTTTTGTTTACATCTACACTGTATCTGAGTAAATAAGAATGGATTCGTTAGTCATTAATAAACATTTTAACACATATGTATGTGTCTTTACGTTCTGAGTTCTGTGTTCTGATTTCCGTTACAATTTCCGCATTAAAACGATGTTCGGTTCGTCTTTGCCTCCAGTTGTTCGTCCACCACATTATGTTGTGGGTTTTTTTGGGGTTTTTTTTTTCTCTTGTTGCCATTTCTCTGGATTGTCCTTTTTTATTGCCCCTTCGGTATTCTCTAATGTTTATTTATTATCGTTCAGAACTATTTCATCTTTTACATTGATTTATCACGATACATTGCAGAAATCATAGCATTCTGTCAGAAAGAATACAACTTGCAATTTTTACTTTAATTTGAAAAAACAAATTAGTTTACTCATTGAGTTACCAAATATACATTTAAACACATTATTTATTCATGGTGCAGTATGCTTTCAACGTGCACGGGACATCAGAAACATTTCGAGTCGACCGATTTTGATACGACGAGATTCAACTGTATATTGTTTTATCTACAATCGTGTGTTTGAATACTAATAAAGGCGTCAAATATACAATTACTGTGTTATTTCAACAATGACAAAATAAATCTTCTAAAAATTTAATTATGTATATTGTACTGTCTTCGATTTGGGTGTTGGTTTTTTTTTGTGTTTTTTTTTGGTCACTAAATAATTCAACAAGTATATGTAAGAAAACATAAAATAACAAAAAAAAGTACGTTTTGAATCCCAAAGTGATCATCAGCAGCCATTAATTGAAGGACAGACAATACAATAAAAAAAAACGATAGAATACAAACAATGGTCGACAAACAAACTACACAGAACACTTACAACTGAGCTGTAGGAACCCCACTAAAAACGTGGATGGACTCAGTTACTCTAGAATGGTCAGTAACTCCTGCTACATTAGTGATTCCCGTCACTGAATAATTTCCATTTAGTGACTGCTGATCTTGCATCTGTCCAATAGAACTCAAAATAAAGGGTACCACAGATACAGCTATATATTATTCATACATTGACCTATACCGATTGGCTGTTGGGATGATTTCAACTTTCCTATTGTGAACTTTCCATTTATTCAGCATATAGAATATATATGTCTCAGTTGATACAATATCCAAAAACTTATGATTCGTATCAATATTTCATTGATAAAGGGTTGATGATAACGATGAGGCTACTGAATCAAGGGTTTTTACTGGTAAATTTGTAGTCATCACCTTAAATTGTACGGCCGATAACATGACGCGGTTGACCGTGACGGATTGTTGCCTCGATTCCACCGTTCGTGAATCATTATTGAATATGCTTTATCACCGGGTTACAATATCAGAAACACAATGGATGTCATTAGTTAAACAGGAATTGGTAACACTTTCGGAGCCTCTCAGGTCATATCAGATGTTTCCTGTGTAGTGTTTTGTGGACCATTGTTTGTTGTTTTTATCCTTTCCATCTTGGCCATCGCATTGTCTGTCCTTCAATTTACATGCCGGTTACCCTCCAACAAACATTTATTAATGGTGACGGGCGTTGATTAAATATTGTAAATTTGAATTGGTGAGAAATCAGCAAGGCAGATATATGGAATCAATATCGCTCTATTAAATAAAAAAAAATAAGTCGATATTTTATTGTGTCGCCATCCACGTGGTTTATTATTTATAGTATAATCATTATAGAAACTCGCGTCGGTAGTTAGTTGAACCATGTTTAATAAGAGCAATGTGTAGGAAACGTTCGGAAGTCGAATTTATTATTCAAAACGGATATTTGTTATTTACAAAGCATTCTAATAGTCAACAAAAATGGGAGTTAATTTGTCGTTTATACAACATTATATCTTTCTCGTCTGCTAATGTCCCGACCAACGTAAATACTTGTACGATTTGTAATTTCCTGATGAATAAAACGTGGTACCGTCTTATCCAGAAATTGTAGCATGGTAATGTTATTTGAAAAAAACCCGGAAATTGTATAAATAACATGAGTTGATTTAAGCGGTAGTATAATTTTAACAGCAATATGTTTGTTTACCTGCTTAAGTCCAAAAATAAATTCAATTGGGGATATCAATTTAACATTTACACAAGTAATAGAAATTCGATTTCTGAATCATTGAACAATTTTAAAATATCAGATGAACTAATTCCATTACTCTCGTCTATCCAGGTGATGGTCATCTTCCCACATAGAAAAGATTTTCCCCCCATAAATTCTAGATATGACATACTGTGATCTCGTGTTCCTTTCCTCGGGACAATAGGTTATGACTATTATAACATTCAAAATCGCTCACAAAGAAAACTAAAAAGCAAGCAACACTAACCCCACTACAAACCGGGTGTGCACTCGGGTGCTCCGGAAGGGTAGGCAGTTCCTGCTCCACTAATGGCACCCGTCGTGTTAATCTAGTTACACACCCGGTGATAAGTCATGAATGAGGAAAGGACCGGGAAGTGCTTACGACAAGTGGAACAAATACGTGGTCATTTGTGACTCAGATATCCCATAACAGTTAACCAAGTAATGGTGGCGACCATAAAACTTTCGAAGTGATGACTTCAACTTAGCCAAGAGGAACCCTTGGTTCAGTAGCTCTCTTGTTAGCAGCAACCCTCTATCAAGGAAATCTTCAGTGGTATAGACATTTTTTTTCAATTATCTCCCCTCGGAATGATTTTCCACGATTGGCGCGCTACAGTAGCGTCCGCCATTACGGTAATGATAAAAGCGTAAACAAAGCAATCGTATCAATACAACATTATTTAAAGAATTGTAATATAATCATGGCTAGTGAAGCGAAAAGTTCAATACCCAAACTTTACAGTGAAATAACAGAATGGATTGATGATATCAGGAGCTGGCCAAATTTAATGTACGGTGACATATATAATTATTTAATCACGTCGAAAGCAGTTGATGGGGAAGAAATGAAAAACTTTAAGAGTTTACAAAGTTACAATTACTTTCAAAGTGGTAATGTGGACAGAATTTTACATTTTGTTGCTCCGGACAATAAAATTGTTTTGAAGACAAACGTTCGCTCATCACAGACCGTGAGTAGAACGAATGATGCCTATGTTGTTTACACGAAGGAGGGTACCGTTGAAAAAGCCTGGTGTACATGCATGGCTGGTTTGGGACTTTCTTGCAGTCATGTGGGAGCTTTATTGTGGAAAATTGAGTATGCAGTGAGAAATAACATGACAGGAGTGAGCTGTACAGATGAAACTGCCAGATGGAATAAAGGAACAACAAGAAACATTGAACCCAAGCCACTGGTCAGTATTCAGCTCAAAAAACCAAAACTTGGAGAAAATATGTTAAATGCTGTAAATGACAATGTACATGGGCTTCGACAAACACAAAGTTATTTCTCAAGCGAAGAATTTAAGGAAGCTGTTCTTCAATCTCCCTTGCTGCCATTATTTGAAGTGAGAGGAACCACAATCAACAAAAGTTATAGGAGCAATCCGTCGGTGGGTTTGCGGTCAAAAGAAAATATTGATCATGGTGAACATACTGATTTGACTTCATGTGGTAAATGTACACAGTTTCTTGAGAAGTATGTAAACCTTACAAATCAACAAATATCAAAATTACAGGAGGAAACAACTATGCAATATAAAAGTACTTTATGGAGAGACTGTCGAAAAATGAGAATAACAGCCAGCAGTGCTCACAAAGTGCCAGTTAAAGAAACCACAGACAGCACTAACTTTATTCGGGAACATTTACACCCTACATTTGTTGGAAATAAATTCACAAAACATGGACAACAGGGTGAAGTAGATGCTAAAGTCTTTTTAAATACCAATGGATACCAAGTTCAAGAGAAAGGACTATGCGTTTCACAGCATGAAAACTGGTTATCTGCAAGCCCAGATGGGGTATTTGATGGACAAACACTGTTAGAAGTAAAATGCCCTGTGCCAACATCTAACTGGACAACATTAGATCAGTTGTTTACATCTGGGAAATATGATGTAGGAAAAAATGAAAATGGTGATTTTATTTTAAAGGAATGTTTTTTATGATGAAACTTACATTATTAATCATGTGACCAGATTAAGGAACTTTTATGCCAAAAAACTCCTACCTTGCATAGTTGATGAAATTCAGGAAGACCGTCTGATGATGAGTAAAGCATTCAGCAAGTTTATGCATATTAAGTGGGACTACACTGAAAATGTTACAAATTTTCAAGTATTTTTGTCTGTGATATAAAATGTTTTTAAATTTGAAACTTATAAAGCTTTCATGAGAAGTTATATTCTTGTTTAATGATTTGATTGATTTTTGGTGCTTAATGCCACTTTCAACAATATTTCAGCTATATCATGCATGGCGACCAGTTTTAGTAATGGAAGAAGCTGAACTACCGGGAGAGTACCACAGCCTTTGGACAAGCAACTGGTCAACTTTATCACTTGCGAGGGCATCCTTTTTGTAATTTACAAAGCCTGGTGTGAACCCATACCATATTGCTGATAGGCTTGTATCAGTTATTAGGTAATCCAACTACCTAGTTAACTCATTGAGCCACCCAGGCCCTTTATACTACTGTTTGTCATTGTTCAAAAAGAATGCATCATTATCTTTCAGTCAGTTAGTTGTTTATCCGGTCTTTTTACATACTGTATACACATACATGTATATGTACGGCTATAGAAACGGAGGTGGGGGTGGAGGTATTCATGTATGTGTCATACATTTATGTGTGACAAACAACCATTGTTCTTATGTATATTTCTTTGTTTGTGACATTTACATGTGATTGGACTTTTACCATGTGTAACACGACAGATGCCACTAGTGGAGCTGGAACTGCTTAATTACCCTCCCAAAGCACCTGAGTTCACTGTCAGTTTTTGTTACTCATTTGAAGTTTTTTGTGTTGATTTTTTTGTTGGTTGATGTTTGTCTGTTTTTATGATAATTTTTTTTTCATGTTTTTGACTCAAAATTTTGATTAAGAATTTTTGGATGATGTCTTTACTCCACGGAGCACAGTTCAGCTTTTATACAAATGTACTTGGATTAGCCATTGTACATGCCTCTGCTTGTTACCATCGGTCTTATGTCAATACATGTATAGTTATGTACATGTAAAAAGCTGTACCCCATTGTGTTGTGAAGGTAATCATGTATTTACTTAGTAGATACCATGCTGTGTCTCAATTTATTCAGCACTGCCTCTGGACTTGTTATAATCTTTATCTTAATACACGACATGTGCCATGTACAGAATATTTGTTTATTCTCTTTGTCTAAAATTTGTACAATGCAACTGTTGAAAAGTTTTATCCAAATACATCAGTTAACGAGTTCTACATCAGAGAAGGTTTATCATAGAACCAATTTCATTTACATGAATACATATATTATACATGTACATGTATGTAAGTGTTTGAGAGTGTTTTCAAAGTCAAAGATGTTATTGATTTAAAATCCAAAATCTGTTTTCATGTCCATGTGGGGATATTCCAACTAAATACTTAACTGTATTATGGGACTTATAATTGCTGTATGTTTCACCTCGACTCCTTAAATTAGTGGACCTTTGGATAAATGTTTCTGCACAGTCAATGATACATGTTGTTCGCGGATAGTTCTCTCTAAATGAATCTGGACAACAGTCTCTAATAACTTCCCTGGGAAGCCAAATTATCAAAGATTTTAACTTGTCTGATAGTACAGGAATCCACGAATTAAATATTTTACAAGCCAGACTACTTGATATACCAAATCTTCGACCCAAGTCCTCAAAAATCAGATTTAACTTCAGTTTCAAAAGTACAAACATTATCTCATCTGTCACTTCCAACTGAAATTTAAAAGTATTAAACTGAGACATACACTTCACCAACGTAAAAAAGACCTCTTTTGTCACCCCAGTGTACAATAAAGCATTACTATCAGTGTTTAAGTTTTGAGCAGCGGACATTGTTCCTCCATCACACTTGCTTTGAACGCCCTTTTCTTCAGTCAAAATTATGTTGGTTTGTGAAAATCGCGACTGGAAATCTGTCCACTCTTTTCCATAGGTATGATCTATTTGCGGTAAATAATCCGATTCCAGATACTGGGTACCAATTGTATCGGTAGTTGCGGATTCTACAACATTAAATGTGCAGAAAGCCTCAGGTAGTTTACTGTCAGACGAAGCACTTGTGCCTGGCTCACTTTCTAGAGTGGAGTCAAATTCGCTTATTCCCATATCGGAATCGGAACTATCATCATTTAATTTCCTTTTTTTAACAGCAGAATCCTGTCTTAATATCTTTCGTCTTCCAGGGGTGGCTCTGATTTCATATCCCAACTTAAGCTTAGGATAAGGATTCCGATCGGTTGGTTTTCCATCGATAAAATGTTCAGAGCAGACAAATACATTTTTCGGCAGTTCCTTCCGATTTAGTGCTTTAATCCACTCAAGCCGTATCGATTCCTTGGATGGCATTACATGTAGTCTGTATGGAATAAGACATGGACATTGATCGTGTATCTGACCGTGCAATTCACACATTGATTTCTTCCATAAGATAATTTTTTGCGATTATTTGAACAAGCATAAACTGCACATGAGTTCCCACCGCTTGTTTTATATTTATCCTCACTTTCCATAACAAAAATAAAAGAAAAATCGAGAAAAACAAAATGTAAACAAATGATCAATAATGTTGTGATTAATGGCTGACGTACCACGTGATAGATTAATGCACGTGCGTTATCTATCATTACTGCTATGGCTGACGTACCACGTGATAGATTAATGGCAGCGCACATGGTAATTAGGTTAGATCTTGATAAATACGTCTATATACTGGTATTTCTCCTAAATAGCTGCCTCGTTTTCGATCAATGTTAAGTGATATGACTGTAGTAGTTCATAAAGAACTATAAAATTAAATTTTCACAAAACAATAGCTAGGTATGACATTTCTTTGCAAATATTGGGAATTTCAACATGATGAAACAAGTAATTCCGGGAATGATCGGTAGTCATAGTAGAGGGGTTCCTATTTATATCAAATCGTGTCTAATTATATGTCATTAATAAGAAATCTTGAAATGTCAGATAATTTTCCCATCAGGTGTTTATAGCAAATTGTAATAAAGCTATAAATCATTATTATTGTTATCAGCAAATCGATTGGATGATCCGTTAAAAGTGACAAATATAAAATATTGTAAGTCCATCCTTTGTAGAAGTTGTTTGAACACAAACGTGGGAAGAGAAATAAAACAGTCACAAAAACTCCATCTTTTGAGTTTGATTTTGTATGAAAGAATGAGTAATTGCTGTTTAATGCCAAATGAGCAATTTTCTTTTTCAGCTTTCACATTGGAGGCGAGCATGCTAACTAACTATCAACATGTTTCTCTTGTATGAAAGATACCAATCGAGTAATTAGAAACCTTAAATTGAAGGACAGACAATCAAATCACCAAAACAACAGTAATACAAAACAAAATATGAAATTTGTTTTAATAATCAATGACTGCTAATTGTATCTGTAATATATAAAAGTACAAAAAATGTAATTAAGGTTTGTTTCATGTAATAAAATGTCATTAAAATGCATTGTAAAATGGCTAAACGTTTAAAAAAATCAAACACAAAATCCATTATAGTCATTAAACTAAATTACATTGGTATATGGATATGACAATTGGTTTCATTTGTGAAATGTTTTTACATCATAATATAATTTATTGAAAAAGCAACTGTTTACAATAGCGTTAATGGCGCATGGTCGCACATTAAAGGCCCCTGTTTTACATCAATCTCACTGGTCCAAGTGTAGCAAGTGAAAATTAAAAAAAATCCACTTAAACATCCTTTATTATACATTGTTTTTGCATTACATCATAATATACACAAATAGAAGATACAATTATTACCATACATTAGCTTTATGTTGATAAATACTATATAATTATATGTTATTCCGAATAAGTTCTAATTTGCTTTTATCAATTTCATTAATATCAGAAGTTTGTAATGTAGATTGTAAATATATTTGTAAATATAAGTGTTGAAAATTGTTTTATTTCCAATTCTGGAGTGGTTTTATTTCCTTATTACGTATTTTCCATATTTCCCACTTTCAGAAAATTGTTATTATATTAAAAACAACCTCTAAATCCTCAAGCCCCCCCCTCATATATATGTAGTCCTACCATAGTATTTGATTCCTTTATTTCTATATTAGCTGTTAATCCAGATCGGTAAGATATTGCTTCTTTTTCCTTTATAACTTTTTTCCACAGAGGGTCATCTAAAAAAAATAGATGCTGCATCGTTTCCCCGTTGTCTCTTATTTGGCAGAGATGGCATTTTCCGTTTGGCAAATTCACTTTTTTTATCAATCTATGTTCTACATTATTTATTTTATGGAGACATTTTCATTGGAATTCTTTGACTTTATTAGTCACATTTTCTTTAATTTTGTCCAAATTGGTGTCCAATCAATATTACCCCGTACTGTTCTCCCCATTTTGTCTGACATTTTGGTTTTATATTTTATTTAAACATTCCCTGTTTTCTTTTTATCTTAGGTTTATTGTGTATTTGTATATTTGATTCATTTAATGGCGTTAAACACCAATCAATCAATTGATTCATTTAAAAAATGTAGTTTATCGTTGATATTAAAGTTAACTCTACGTTCTGATACTATTTCAGATTCACCTTTTAGTATTTTAAAGAAGTTTTCGGAAATTGCTATTTTTATCTTAGAAAACTCTGCAATGCAGTTTCTCCTGTCAATTGATTAATTTTATATTATCATGACAACTATTAAAATGTTTATTATATGAATCCCAATATCGTTTATAGTTTGTAAATTACTTTGCAGTAACGAGGTAAACACCATTGGTTTGCTTTGAAAAGTTATTGAAGTGTTACAAAATATTCTGGGTTTTTTTAATTTTTAGAACGAAATCAATGTCATTATTACACTACTGAATAATATCCTGTAATTGTTATCATGATTGGATACATATTTTGTAAAGATTGGGAACGATATTCAAATTTAGAATTTATACACAAAGATTGTACTAAAGGGATTATTGGGGGAGCAGGAACTGCTTCCCTTCCGGAGCACCTGAGTTCACCCCGGTTTTTGGTGGGGTTCGTGTTACTCGATCTTTATATTTATATATATATATATGTTTTGTAGATCGTTGTTTGTCCTTTTGTACTTTTTCTATTGGCCATTGTGTTGTCTGTTCTTCGATATACGGATTCTGATTACCCCTTTAGTATCTTCAAACTCTTTTTATAATGCAATTGGTAGTGTAACAAGCAATTTCCTTGATCAAAGTAAATTTTATGTTTTACCATGTTTAAAACTTTTCAAGTTGATATTTTTGGCTATGATTACATAATAGATCATTGAATATTTTTTTAAAGCGTTTGATTTCTGATCGAAAACGTTTGTAAGAAGAGTTTGAAGATACCAAAGGGGCAATCAGAATCCGTATATGGAAGAACAGACAACACAATGGCCAAAAGAAAAAGTACAAAAGTAAAACTAAAGATCGAGTGACACGAACTCCACTAAAAACCGAGGGTGAACTCGGGTGCTCCGGAAGTGTAGGCAGTTCCTGCGCCAATAGTGGCACCCGTCGTGTCAATCTAGTTACAAACCAGGTAATAAGTAGTGAATGAGGAACGGACCGGGAAGTGTTTATGACAAGTGGAACATATCCGTGGTAAGTTTTGACAAAGATATTCCATAACGGTCAACCAAGTCATGGTCAAGTACGTACAGGACTATTTTGGCGAATATGCTATGTGAAAAGGAGCAATGGAATTGGTTAATAACAGATGTAAACAAATGTTATTGTTTGAAGAATTTCATTATATTGAGATTAACCGTAGTGTTGCCGTCGTAAATCGTCGCGTTTACGGTTACTGGGTTATTGCCGAATTTTTCTGATGCATATAAATGTTTAAAACAAATAACCATTAACAAAATTGCTCCTATGTGCGTTTCTAAAACAACTTTCATCAGGTACGCTCAAATTTAAAAAAAAACAAATAATTTAAAAGTGGATCTAAAAAGGATAAGTACATATTTTTGTACATTTAAGTAAAACTTTTTTGCAAGATTTTGTTTGCTAGTTTAAATACCTCATGATGGTTTCCCAATCAGAAAAAGGAAACACGCACTGATTATGATAATTGTAAAATCTTTATAACGTCAAAGTTATTTACCAATGATCAATAATTCTAGCTGTATAATATTACTTTAGACAATTATATTTCAATTATTATTACTCTGGTGATTTTATAAATGTGTTATCAGGAACACGATCAATCTGCATCATAATTGATATCATTCATCCAAACTGATAACGTTCTTTAAAGAACACCAGGTGTATGGAAGCAAAAGGTTACATGAAAACTCTAGTTTCATACCAAAGGGGTAATCAGAAGCAGAACAGACACTTCAACGGCCAACGAAAAAGGACAGAGGGACAAGCAATGATCTACAAATCACTACGGAGGGTGAACTCGGGTGCTGCGGAAGGGTAAAACAGTTCCTGCACCGTTAGTGGCACCTGTCGAACCTCATACGATATGGAAATCGTGTTGGACACCCTCAGTATACCGTTACGTAAATAAACACAAATTACAAGAAGAGTTTAAAGATACCAAAGGGGTAATTAGAATCCGTATATTGAAGAAGAACAGACAACATAATGGCCAAAAGAAAAAGTACAAAAGGACAAATACGTTCTACAAAACATACACATACAAATAAAGATCGAGTAACACGAACCCCACTTAAAACCGCGGGTGCTCCGGAAGGGTAAACAGTCCATGCTCCACTACTGACACCCGCCTTGTTAATCTAGTTACAAACCTGGTGATAAGTCATGAATGACAAATAATACATGGAAACCCTACGCGGAAATCATAACGGACAGCACACCATGAAACTGAAAACATGAAGACGTGTTAACGTACACCACCAATTGAATTGCTTTACACTCCTCGTTAACTTTTGATTGGAAATAAACTAGGTATTAATCTTTATCCATATTTAGGAAAGATGTGAACACATTTTAAACTAGTTAACAAGTGTATTGCACAATGAAATGGTAAGTAGACATGAACATGTTTTTGGATTGTATGGATGAACCCCTACCTCTCTGTCACATGCATCATACTTCAACAGAGTCTCAGATGATTTAGGCGGACCCAGTCTTGCAGATATGATTAATTACTTATTGCTTAACGTTCAGCAAGCAATATTTCAGCTATATTCAAGACGACAAGTTCTTCGAATTAAACAAAAAATTGACAAAAATGGAATGGAACAACCGGCGTAACGACTTTTGAATGCCACTGGAAAAGTATGGAGAGATGGGTAGTGACGACAAAACAAGTCTTTTGTACGGGCTAGTTCACCCCCGACTCTTTCGAAATCTACAACAAATGTCTTTGGTGTGCAGGGAGTGTGGTACTCTCAAAGCATGTTACCCACTATGGTCCGCGATCAGATTGTCCATGTTTATACCCTGACAGTTCCCATCGAGAGGGAATCCCCGAAATTCCCTGTACACCACCTAGGGATGTACTGAGTAGCTCCGACGAACACCCCTCTTTATGTGTAACAGAAACGAAGTATACGGCTGAGAAACTAACTACTGGTGACAGTTACCAGGGCTAAAGTTACAGTCGCTGATCAGTAGTCAGGTTATAATGCAAAAATGTAACTGTGGGCAATAATGAATACCATATTAGGAGAATTAAAAACCATTTTTGTTGATTCCGACAAAAGAATACGAGAAATAAAGCAAACTGTCTTGGACTTCTTTGATCTTTACCATTCCATTTAAATATAGCATGAAACGATAACAACAGGAAACAAAATGTCAAAGAAATAACAATATTCTAATGCTATCTTCCTTAACATTATACCACGAACGGAATTGTCGATTATACTTGAAGTGACACTAGAACAGGGTTTTAAGATTTGTATTTGCAGTCAGATAAAACAATGTGCAAAACTGTGGAATGTGAATTGAAATGTTAATATGATATTCATAGGGAATTTGATGAATATTTCTGTTGTTATACAACACACTTCGTTCTAAAAGAAAGGAAGATAAGAGATTATTTCACCTGATAGTTGGGATCATATGGTAGTTGGATTTACAACTACATGTACAATCAGTGCTTATCACCACTAAAGTTGTGAGTTTGAACCCCATTCATGGCGAAGTGTACTCGATACGACAATATGTGATAAAATTTGTCAGTTTCCACCACTAATAAAACTGACCGCCACGATATAGCTGATATATTGTTGAAAGTGGCTTAAAACACCATAAACCGCCTGATGGGGGTGTTACTTGAAGAAAACACAATACATGACAATTGTAAAGCTCAGTTTTTTATATAGGATGCCGCTAGTATTTTATTAAAACAATACCATCGAAATTATCTGCGACAGATGATCCAGACAACCACTATTTGTAAAACAACTTGCTTAAAATGTGTAATATCCGGTTCATCATATAATAATTACATTACTTCCGTTTTTCATTGAAATGTTACAATATGATTGGTTATGAAGTGGTCACATGATTATAAAAAGAGATGTTTCACATCCCAATGAAACTCAAACCCGAACTTGCACGTGCCTCCATGACGACGTCAGATGTAAACAATCAATGGCGTAGTAATTTCCAACAGCAAATAATCTAACACAAATAAAATTCACAACGAAAAATTCAACTATATTAAATTTTGGTGTGATTTAAATATAATTATAAGAATTGAATGCATTCTTTTGAAGTTTCATTGGGGTATGAAAGCGTTTCTCGAAGCACATTTTCAACATAAACTGTACTTCGGTCAAAGTTTTCATATCCCAATGAAACTTCAAAAGAATGCAAATTCTTAATTACATATTATTAAAATTTCATAATGGTCTGCATTTTCCAATATCAACAATAATTTGTACATTAAATTCAACTGATCCGTTCTGATATTACAGTATATATACATAAATGTACATACATGGTGTTTTATCAGTTGGGTTATAGTGCTTACCGCCCCTTTCAACAATATTTCAGCTATATCGTGGCGGTCAGTTTTATTGGTGGAGAAAACCACCGACCTGTCATAAGTAACTGACAAATTTTATCACATAATGTTATATCGAGTATACCTCGCCATGAGCGGGATTCAAACATACAATTTTAGTGGTGATAGGCTCTGAGTGCACAGGTAGTTGTAAATCCAACTACCATACGATCGCGACCACGACGGTCCCTCGTTTTATCAGTTAAGTAGCATATTGTGCCATTTACTTTTTAAAATAAATTTAATTAATTGGGCACCGGTCAATCCGATTAGCAATAGAAGATATCTGCTGAACATCGATGTGTAAGTCATGGTAGCTGGCTATATCTGTGATATCCTTGATTTCAAGTTCAATGGGATAGATGCGATCACGAAAATCACCAAACTTACCATTATGTAGTGGAAGTACACCATTTATATTACGATACATGAAATTTAAGGATTGGATTACCTTCCTTTTGATTTTCTTGTGAAACCCATGTAGGAATAAACGGTAGTGAAAACCGAAGGGGCAATCAAAAATGGATAATCTAGTGACACTGGCAATATTGGGGTCAAAATACAGAACGAAGACAAACAAAACAATAGAGAAAGACAAACTACAACACAGACAACTAAAAAGATGAGCAACTCGAACCCTTGCCAATAAAGGAGAACGTCGGCGAGAGGAGGAGTTATTACTTTGGTATTTATATCTACGAGGAGATGTCATATATCGCTCAAGAATAGTGAATACAAATATGGACACGCGTGAATAAACCTGTATTCCCTTTCCTAATCTAAACCACTGAAGTGAAAACGGACAACTTTTTTCTTCATTTATTGGAGGAAATTAAAATGTCATAAAATAATAATATATATTAATTTCGTAAGATAATTAGTCACCAGTGTTGATTACATTAGATGTGATTAATATTAGACATACTATTGTACCGTTATAATTCAACGATTTGTGGCTTTGTGAAAAACTAATGTGCTGCTTGTCGCTGTAGTAGGAACGAGAAGGTTCTTTAAACAAGAATGATTGTATTATGATACATGTCAAAGGGGTTATTTTTTTTGTTTAAATATTGTTTCATGGGTTTGTGCAAATTAATATTTTCATAATTTTTCAATCTCTCATTTCCTCCTCTTTACCTGATCATGATATGTCGCGGCGTGGGAGATATGATATTATTTGATGCACATAATTTAATATTCTACTGGAGTGCATCAACAGACTTATGGAATATTGTTCGTGTAACTCGTAATATCACTATTACAACAAGTTTATTATAGCCGATTTTGGGTTTGCTGACATCAACATTTCGTCAGTAACTTTTATTTATGGTTCATAATTATGACAACACATGGCGACTAAATAGTGTAATTGTATCAAGGAATGGATAAATATACATGTAGTTCAAAATAATGTCCGATTACCTTTTAGTAGTATGATTCTGTATACATGTATATCCAAATTTGAATGCCGTGAATTTGACACACTATATACGTATGTCGGGCGCCATATTTGTTACGTTTCGCATTCGGAACGTTTCAATATTTATCATAATGCTATAGGGTAATTAACGTTTTACCAAAGGTTCCTAAACATGTTTATGGTAATTACCAGTTCCGCTTTGGTATCTCTATGGCATTGGTCGGTAAATGGTAAACCAATCGGTAAATTGGTAAACAAAAAGGATAAAAGCCGCAGGTCTACACATACACGTTCACTTGTCTTCTACCCTGGGCAACCCGCTGTGTTATCAGTGCATCCTTGTAGAGAATATACCCAGTTTAGTTCCAATACCAGAACTTGTCCATAAACCATATAGGGCTACCAGAATATTGGCGGAATAATTCACCATTGACAGTACCAGGTCCGTCTTGGTTACGCTAAGGTCAATAATTAAAGTATTGGTAGTCATATGTGGCATCTTCAAACTCTTCTTAATCCATTTTCTTGAAATTAACATTTATCACGAGCATAATTATAATGATAAAGCGCTGTGTACTTTTTATTTGTCCTTGCTTGTCATGTTTCTTTATTTTGTTTAAATAGTCTTTTTTTATTTTCTTCGCTTTCTTGTTTGGTTATAAACATGATCAGTTAAATTATTTGTATATCGAAATTAATATGTGATGTCTCGGCTCGAAATGGGTGCATTGATTTGTTATAGTATTAGTATATTTGTAAATTGAGTTCATCTACTTGTACTATATAACCTTCTATCATATTCAGAAACCACTGTGCCAATATGAACCTAACTCGCTAAGAATAGTCCTTTGATTACCCCTACATGAAATAGATATCTTCGTTTTATTGTATTCGATAGGTCTAAATCCATCCAAGATGGCCGCTGTTATTGGAAGTTGAAAAATTCTTAAATGAATCCAGAATTAGTTCAAATTGTATATGTAGGGTATTATAATGATCTCTTCTTTAGCATGCATTCCGTTTTATTATTTTTTGTTTGTTTGTTTGTTTTTTTTTTTGGGTCAAATTCATACGTCAGCCGATTTTTGCCAAGTACAGAAATAAGGCATATTCCTGTAAATAATCATTAGACGAATATTCTCCTCTAAAACTACTCTGGCAATTATAACCAACTTGGGCCGAAATAGTTGATGGATGATCCCGTATCCGAAAGGTCTGAACTCCATCCAAGATAGCCACCGTTACTAAAAATAGAGATTCTTCAATGGGCCAAAGCAGCTTTATTTGATGCCAGAATCTGCTTAAATTTAAATGTAAGATCATAATTAAGAGCTGGTCCTTCAGTCAAAGAAATTATATAATATACAATTTTCACCATAAGGTAAATATTTCTTCGTGTGAACCTCTAGTTTCTACATGTATTCAAATTGTAAATGCCAATATAAAATAGTATCTGAGAAGATAATGGTTGTAAACTATCACAATCAAGTGTAATAAGTAAACATAGACGAACTTTATACATGTAATTGATGTAATCTACAAAGTATGTTAATATGCGAAAATTATTGAATGTGACAATAAATGTCATTTTGCTCATTTGTTTAATTTATTTTTGATAATATATTAAACAATATTTCGTATGTCGTTGCCCTCTTTTTCTGTTCAGTAAATTAAGGCGAGATATGTTTGTTTGTTTTGTTGATAATGGTGGGATTGTTAGAACTTTCATTTTAGAGGTGACTTCTCGTTTTGTTGATTTTGATGGAGTTTTTTTTTTTAACTTTCTTTTCATAATGAAATAATAATAGAACAATTATAGCATTTAGGTAGTGGTCAATGTTCTGATTTATGTACTTAAGCTATTAACAACTATATAAAACATCGAATTACGTGCATGGTCGATATACTTAAATCCGGACATTGACCACATCAAAACCGGTAAAATTAAATAATATAACTTTTATATAATTTTTTTTCTATTATTTTGATGAAAGATTTTGTTGTTTTGTTATTATGTTCTTTTCGGTTTGAGCCCATAAAACTAGTTTAATCCCGTCACTTTTTATTGAAGTGCCTGTATCAAGTCAGGAAAGTGAGCGATCATGTATTTGTGTGTTAGGGAACCGATTTTGCCTCTTAACTACGATGTGTCTATTAGATTTAGGAACTGTTCTGACAGTATAATATCTTTTTTTTTAATGAAACTGATTTATTTGTTTAATTTGTCTCGTCAACATATCATCTTTTGGGGTGAGTGTTATAGTGTTTAACGCCACTTTCAATAATATTTCAGTAAATCATGGTCAATAACGATCATGCGCGTTTAAAGCCCCTTAGAAATAATACTCCAGTTACATCGTCATTGTCTGTTTCAGTGGTAGCAGGAACCGGAGTATCCACAGAAAACCGAAGAACTGCCGTTAGTCACTGGTAAACTTCATCAGACAAATATCGAAAAGATCGAGACAGATTATCATTAGTATCGCAGCGAGACCGGTAGGACGACCAGTAATAATGCATGACGAGACTTTCACAACTTATGTTAATTGTCGCAAACACTTCCTGGACCCTTGTTCATTCATGACTTATCACTGGATTTGTAATATAAATTTATCGGGGACGTCATGTGTTTGACATATCACTGACCTGATAATAGTCAGTCAGTGTGATGAAAGGCAAATGTATATACAGTTCTATCGAGTACACCTCTCCATTGACCGAAATGGAACTCTGGTGGCGATTGTCATTTATTGCATACATGTAGGTAGATGTAATTGCCAAGTATAATATTATCTGGAATATACAAGATGACAACGACCATTTAAAATAGCATATTATCGTTTTAGTGAGAGGATCTGACCAGCTATTCCGTTTTTATATACGTGATCGTTTTATGTATGCCAGGTTCAAGATTAGAGAAGAATTGAGAGTCTCAATTGAAGTGGCAGTAGGTTGAGAAAATATACATGCATGTAGTCCATCAGAAAACAAAATGTATTTCAATAATGTCAACCTAATTTTATTTTTCGGGTGAAGTTGAATTTAAAACGGATGATTTCGAAAACGTTATCTATCGAGTGGAGCAGGAAGTACTCACCCTTTCGGAGCACCTGAGTTCACCCTCGGTTTCTAGTAGGGTTCGTGTTACTCGATCTTTAGTTTTATGTGTATGTTTTGTATATTGTTGTTTGTAGTGAGTTCGTGTTACTCGATCTTTAGTTTTATGTGTAGTGTTTTGTATGTTGTTGTTTGTAGTGGAGTTCGTGTTACTCGATCTTTAGTTTTATGTGTATGTTTTGTATGTTGTTGTTTGTAGTGAGTTCGTGTTACTCGATCATTAGTTTTATGTGTAGTGTTTTGTATATTGTTGTTTGTAGTGGGTTCGTGTTACTCGATCATTAGTTTTATGTGTAGTGTTTTGTATATTGTTGTTTGTAGTGAGTTCGTGTTACTCGATCATTAGTTTTATGTGTTGTGTTTTATAGATCATTGGTTGTTTGTAGTGGGTTCGTGTTACTCGATCATTAGTTTTATGTGTAGTGTTTTGTATATTGTTGTTTGTAGTGGGTTCGTGTTACTCGATCATTAGTTTTATGTGTAGTGTTTTGTATATTGTTGTTTGTAGTGGGTTCGTGTTACTCGATCATTAGTTTTATGTGTAGTGTTTTGTATGTTGTTGTTTGTAGTGAGTTCGTGTTACTCGATCTTTAGTTTTATGTGTATGTTTTGTATGTTGTTGTTTGTCCTTTTGTACTTTTTCTTTTGGTCATTGTGCTGTCTGTTCTTCGATATGCGGATTCTGATTACCTCCCTTTAGTATCTTCAAAGTCTTCTTACTTTTTCTTTTGGTCATTGTGCTGTCTGTTCTTCGATATGCGGATTCTGATTACCTCCCTTTAGTATCTTCAGACTCTCCTGATCTATATATTGTTCAGATTTCATGTTTAATTACGCTATGCTTAGCAGATGTCATCCATGTTTCTGAGTTTATTAAACAGATTATCACCATTTTATTGCAACTGATGCTGACGTTCTCTTTGTGTATTTCTTAAAATATGATCTTTTCATATGAACAATATAATCTTTTCATATAAACAATAGCCACTACTTTTAATCGAAATAGATCTTGAAATAAACCGCCGATAATGGATGCCATTTTGAAGAAGAAAAAAAATATAAAGTGTCAGAATCTCAGCAAGCAAATAAGATTTTAATATCAAAATAAAACTCAATTAACATTGTTTACAAAGTCTATTTAAAATGTTTCTACATTGTTGGCGAAATTTATCGCTTAAGAAGCTGTATATCAAAGGATTTGCCGCACTACTAAGTAAATACGATCGCAGGAACAGTTGATATACCATCTTCTCTATGTTTGACAATTTAATGTAGAAATCGTCGGAACTGACACTCCTTAAAATAGCAATCGCACAATAAGGTGCAAAGGTCAACATGAATACGATTGTTACAGCGAATAACATGAATGTTGTTTTCCCGGCTTTATAAACTTTCCCATGAACTGCCGAATCTTTCTGTTTATTAATGTTTGGCTTCTTATTATTACTGTTGTCTTCGTACTGTGCAGACGATTTTACTTGATTATCAGACGTTTCATCGTCCTCACTTCTATATTTAAACCCTTTAAGTTCTATGTTCTCATTTTTATCCACAGGCCTTTGTTGTAACGCGTTGTTAAAAGTTATGTGGGAAATTTCAATTTCCTGTGATATATTTGATCGACTTTTACGTCTATCTTTATGTGTTCGAATGCTCGAAAGGTTCCGATTTCGAATTATCTTCTTACCCACAATTCCATATAATATAATGAAAAATGCGTCGAACAATAAATGAAGTGTCAACAGGAACATCGAGAGCATCAAGGGATATTTGGTATGAACAAAATGGTCTTCAATCAAACACGTTTTTCCATAAATATACGGTTTCAATTTTAAGTGTAATATTTGTGTACCATACAATGCTATACCAGGAAGTGAAATAATAATAGCCAATAATACAGAAACGATCACCAATTTAATTGCCGTGCTAGCTGTGAAGCGATGTTTACTGTGACTGTATTTGATACCGATAAATCTGTCGACTGCGATTCCGAGTAGCACAAAAGATGATGAAGCATTTAAAACCATAGAAGCATACCTAGAAAGTTTACATATCCAGGGATAATCAAATTGTGCGAAATATCTGAGTATGTATATCTCTACCGGAACAGACAAAATACAGTTGAGAATGTCAAGCCATGCTAAAGCTAATATAAAGATATCCGAAGATTTCATTTTCCTACGTGGTTTTCCGATTCCGGTCATGTGACTTCCGTTCTTTGTATGATAAATATAACAGACCAGCACATTTCCCGGAAGGCCGATGCATAATAAGACGACAAGATATATCATGGAAGGTAAAAGTGTGTTTTCAAAGATTAATTCATTGATAATGCTAACATGGTAATCGTTCATTTTCTTTGATAGGCCATGGTTTGACACAGTTGCGTTATTGCCTACAATATTCATATTTCCTGTGTTTAGTGCATCAGTGGTGACATTCCATATTTCGGTTGTGACATTCCCGATATCTGTTATGACATTCCTTGCTGTGACATTCGAGATTTCTGTTGTGACATTCCAGAGTTCAGTTGTTTGAAAACTGTATGGTATGGTAGACTGTGTCATATTGTACAATGAAATCTACAAATACATAATAGAAATATGTTATTCGGACAAAATAATTGATGATTGCGATCTGCAAGAAAAGTTTGAAGATATCAAAGGGGTAACCAGAATCCGTAAATCGAAAGATAGGCAAGCATAATGACCAAAAGATAGGCAAGCATAATGACCAAAATGTCAAGCAATGATCTATAAAACACTACAGAGAAAACTAAAGATCGAGCATCACAAACCTAACAAAAAACCGGATGTGTGTGACCTCAGGTGCTCCGAAAGGATTAACGGTTGTTTCCGGTCCACATAAGGCACTCTTCGTGCTACTCTTGTTACAAACCCACTAAACCAGAAGTGGACGCAGGTGATCTGGAGGGGTTAACAGTTTCTGCTCCACTAGTGACACCCATCGTGTTACTGTTAAACGACACGAACATCATTTGATATTGAAATCGTGTTGAACACAATAAATACAAATATTACATATGGTGTGGTTTTCGTACAATTTCATTGGCTAAATCAGTCACGTGATATACAGAATATTAAAGTATATTGACTCTATGTTACTAAAAATAGTAACATAGCGTCAATATTTTTTTTAAAATAGAAACAAGACGTCTGGTCTCTTCACAGTGAAAAAAATATTTTATGTTAATAATTTATTTTCAATGACACGAGTAATACATTACATATGTAATATAATAATTAAGGACCTTTTACTCTGTCAATATGTTATATATGGACCTGTTAGGATTATACTGACATCGTAAAAAGTCCATAATTGATAAATAAAATGAAATTAAAAAATAACCCCTACAACACAAATGAGAGTAAACACGAGCCGAACACAGTCGCCTTTATTAGCATTTAAATCTGAATAAACATAATTGGTTATGCAATATTTGATTTAACATTATGTGATAAAACCTGCTGGGGTTTTCTTGTAAATCGTGTCCTTTCTAGGGGAATTCCAATCTCTTTCACCAATAACATTGATTGCCGCTTTGTAACTAAAATATTGTTGAAGCCAGCATTAAAGACACAACTATGAAAACAAAAAGGTAGAATCCTTGCTCGAAGTAATATTCGATACATTGCGTCATAAAATTTACAGAGACTTCTGGCAGATCGTGTGGCTACCAATCTTTGACTATTAATAATTAAAATATTGTCGAAGGCCGCATTAAAGACACAAGATCGAAGCTCGAACACTTGCTCGATCTAACGCAATCGAGGTAATATTCGATACAACGTTACGTGATCAAATTTACAGCGACTTCTGGTAGATCGTGTGGCTACTAATCTCTTCCTCTTAATAATTAAAATATTGCTGAAGGCATGGGGTAGTTAACTATAAAATTTAATCCCATAGTTTCCTTCCAATAATATCGGCAAGGAAGTACTTTGTTAATAGCCATTCTGGTATTATATCTCGGGAGTAATTATTTTAATGTATTATTTCCTTGTGTCGTGTTTTTTTGCAAGACATCGTAAAATAGTTTACAACACGTTAGAGGACGGAAATTATATTACATGCAATGTCATGCATACATTTTAATTAAGAAAATGATTGTGGATACATTGGGGGTTTTGTTTAAAATATCGTATTACAAGGGATATCGAAATGTAACGGTCTCCGTATAGCAAAGAACGGTTTTTAATTGCTCCTCGATAAATCAAAAAAAGAAAAAAATGCGCTGTGAAATCTATCTTAGTGATACTTAATTAATTTCATAGTTTTGTCTATTGAAGTAATATTACTAAACTGCGTTGTTTGTCTCTTTTCAGTTGGCGATTGTGTTGTCTGTTCTTCTTAGATTTACGGATTCTGATTACCTCTTTGGTATCTTCAAACTCTTCTTGAGTCTAATAGTCAACATACCCGCATCGGTGTTGCAATTGATAGCTTGCTCACCTCGAATGCGGTAGATCGTGGGTCGGATAAACCAAGGGCTATTGAATTGGCATTTGCTACTTCCCCGCTAAGCACGAATTAATGAGTCAGGAATCAGATAGTGGAGTGGAGCGAAATGTCTACCCGCGGAGTGGACTAGTACTGTAAAAATCCAGCTAAGCGTGTTGGTCTAGTACATCATAATCAGATTGTTTTCGCCATGATATAACTGAGAAATTGCTCATTTGGCGCTCGACAACAATCACTCGCCCACCATTACTGCTGTAAGTGACGCGACTATCATTGATAACTGTCGCACGTTGCGCTGAGTCAATTTGAGTCTAACGGTATCTGAGAAAAAAACCGCGCTAGACGAATCACGATAAAACAAAATCAGGTACATTTCACAATTGTAGCGGCTAAAAGAATCGGTTGACCGTGTTGACTGTTAAAGGCATTCTCACCCCGATTTAACATTGATAAAGTTCTTCCGCATAAAAACGACGTTCGGTTCGTCTTTACCTCCAGTTGTTTGTAGGATGGCTCATGTCTTATTTACGTTATTTGTGTTTGTTTCCGCTTAGTGATATCCAACACATATTGTGTTGTGTTGTTTTTTTTTTGGTCTTGTGCACCATATGTTGCCAGTTTGTCCCTTAGGTATTCTCTAACGTTAATTTGTGTAAAGTCTATCAATGAGTGTCGAGAAAAAGGTGGTTTCCTATATGTCCTCAAATTATCCTTGCTAATCAACGTGTGAATACGAGTCAATATTTGTTAGATGGTCAGTCAAAAATGAAAGTTTATATGACTGTTAATCAAACAATATCAGAACTTGCAGAATGTCACATGACCGGTTATAAACCCATAGAATGGTGTATATAAATAAATGTTAGAGAATACCGAGGGGGAAATCACAAAACACAATACGAGTTGGACATCACCATACTTAAACAAACACACATAACGTAAATAAGTCATGAGCTCTACTACAAACAACTGGAGGCCAAGACGAACCGAACATATACTACAAACAACTGGAGGCCAAGACGAACCGAACATATACACAACTATAGTAAGACAATGTAGTGAAGAATACAACGATTTATGTGTTATGGTGCTAAAGTCCCATCTATACAGGAACTTTCTCTTTCATGCTTGTTTTGGTCATAATCATCTAGATGTGTTATATGCAATAAAATAAATCGTATATATTTCTACTATGTTTCCAGTTTCTCTGGATTGTCTCTTCTTGATTGCCCCTTCTAATGTTTATTTGTATGTACGACACGCCTCTGGAACGACCTTAGGGGGGTACCATACACTACAGGGAGATAACTCTTTAAAATCAGTATGAACGTTTTGATCATATGATGTTTGTATGCAGATTTCAAGCATCTCGGTGATCAAACCGACAGAGAGAAAAGCTGCTATGTGGCTAGTGAATTTATAGCTTTGAATCTGTTGGTTGGAATTTGTTAAAATTTTAATATTTATTACAATGGATATATTCAAACACACTGCCAGAAAAATAAGAAAATTAAACGAGCAGATCAAATTTTACCTGAAGTGTATGGTACCACCTTAATAAGATATTCTCAGTCAACAGATTGAGAAGCCAAATAAGTGAACATTCTATTAGAGTAAGGTTCTCTCACACAAACATCTAGTAAGATATTATACATTTATTGCATGCTGGTGAAGGAAATATGAAAATTTATTCAGCCAATAGTATCATATTCCCCGAGGGCATCGCCCGAGGGGAATATGATACTCGTGGGTGAATAAATTTTCATATTTCCTGTACCCGCATGCTATAAATGTTTTATTATACCGAATGAAACCAAGAAAACACATAAATATGTAAAATACTGCTGGCAAACATAGTCCAAGTCCATTGGAACGGTTGCCTGCAAATGATGCGTTCCGAGTGCCTCTGACGTTTTCCTGTCAAAGAACGATAACTCTGGCGGGAAAACCCGCGAGGCTTCCGAAGTGGTGGAATATGATATTTATTTCACGGAATATGATTTTTGTCCTATGTGATCACGTGTTCTGATTTTTACCCATTGTCCAATCAAATTAATCTATTTATGGTAATTCATATATTTAAACAACATTATTCAGAAAAAATTGGTGAGTCGTACTAATGTGGGTCACGGGGTACTGTAAGGTCCTGAAGGATTACCTGAAGGATTATTCTAAACTGTGACACGTGGACGACCTGTGGACTCCTGTTGGGCAACTGTGAACGGGGTTGCAATGACAAAAAAATCTTTCAAATTTAATTGAAAGAGGCCGATGTTTACAATAATTTACCCTTTGGGCACCTCAAACGCTGGAATTTCGGAATTTCCCATATGTGTTTCAGTGGGGTGAAAAATGATGTTATAAGTTGCTGAAATCCATCGATTAATGTAAAATACACACTTTTTTCACTTCTTGCACATATTTTGAACATGTTATGTTATAACCTATGCATGGTTTTAATCCTAATAAGCTATACCGAATATAGAACACTATTTTTATTAGAGGGCTAAGACCCTACTTTAAATAGACTAATCCATTTTTCGCGGGGAAAATTGATGCAGATGATTGTTGTTTTATCTTGGACAATAGTTTATAATTATAGAATCTTGACAATGTAAAGGGAAGATGCTATATTATATTTATTCATTTGTTTGATTCTGGAATATTGTTGATCATTGAATTAAACAAGAAAAAAAGGAAAAAAGGGGGTGAATTTTACAGTTAAATAAATGTTATATAATAAATGTTATGTTTCGACAGTTTAACCCGTCACGTAATCCGGGTCACTGTGAGTAGCATGTGTAGTCTATTTTTATCTTGGACAATAGTTTATAAATATAGAATCTTGACAATGTAAAGGAAAGATGCTATGTTATATTTATTCATTTGTTTGATTCTGGAATATTGTTGATCATTGATTTAAACAAGAAAAAA